>JAUJYS010006433.1:0-10323 GCA_033995665.1 Melogona broelemanni | reverse complement strand
TAAACGAAAGCCTGCGCCGGGAATCGAACCCGGGACCGTCGGCTTCGTAGCATGTCCCCATACCCACTGAGCCGTCGATACCAGCTGACCTAACTATTTAAAGAATGAACTGAACTGGCGCAGTAATTTCCTTATTCGTTCGCAGATGCACAATTTTGTAAACACCGAAGAGATCACTTCTAAAGTTCAAACCAAACACTAATTGTGCGCCAGCTTCGAATATGTAAACATTAAAAATTCGAGCGCAACTCAACCCTATACACTCTCCGTAATAATAAAAAATTCGGCCCCGCATTCTAGCGCTCCTTTTGTTTACGTTTGTCCTCCTCCTCCTCCTACGCTTGTTATTAAATTGCCACGAAAATTGGCGATCCACGACGGATCCTCCACCGCCTCCGCCTCCGCCTCCCTAGAGAGACCCGGAGGGGGCTGGCGGAGAACCCGACTGAATCTGCGGGGGCACGCTATCGATCAGCTTCGCGCGAATTATTGATTGTGTCACGCGCGTCTTGTCGCTGGCTGGCAGTGGGCGTCGACCCGAATTTGCCGATTAAATGAAGCGCCATTGTTTTTTGGGTTGTACGGCTCAAGTCGCGTGAAATCGCGTTTGGACGCGACACCCGCCGGTCCGTTGAATCCAAACACCTGAAAATGAACCCTTTTGTATGTGTTTGTGGGGGACGCAACGTAGCATTACCGAAACGGAAGTGATACCGGCGTAATAGATAACCAGCACGCGAATAGTTTGCGTGTCGACAATAATATTTACATTCTCGCTAACCATTTGAAATGGCAAGTGCTCAGACTAATTTGATTTGTTTGGACTGTAGTGGTATACGGGCGTGTTTAATAACGTGTGGATATTGGGTTATTTATGAATCATTCGCTATGAGAGAGGATTTAAAGTCAAAGTGGCGTACGTCACTTTTATTTCCTTAACGAAAGGAACGAGAAATAACGAAAGTTCTTATAGGAATTATTGCGTAATAGAGTAGACACCTGTGCGTTATATGTAATCGTGCTACCTTCTATTGGTGGTATAGAAAAGTTTTATAGAGAGGGCTTAATGATGCTTAAAACTTACTTTTAATTTTCTTTTCTCAGTTTTGTTTAATTTAAAGAAAAAATGATTAAGTTGTCAGAAACAAAACCTTTTTTAGAATTACCCCAAAGGCACGTTTTACGAACTTGTGCTGCCTTCTATCCCCGGTATACAAAAACTTTGACTTTTTCACATTTTCTTTCCACAAATTTACTCCATTAAGAAAATTATATGTAAAAAGTTTACTTGATACCACCATGAGTGTAACGGATACGAATCCGGTTACAGCTGAAAACTCATCAGCGGTTAAAAATAACAAATGACTTGTCTGTCGAATCACGCCCCGAATGCAATCTTGGCAAGCGGTCGCGGAGACACCGGGCCTATCTTGCTACGGAACGGCGCGGGCGTGCACTGCGATAACAAGCCCGCCACCACTGTACATATAGCCTATAATTATCGAGGCATTTAAGCATTCGGGAACATGCAATCAATTTTGGAAAACGTCAGTGTCACCGCGCGTCGTCCTCTGTTTGTTGCCAACGTTGTTGCCGGGCGGGCCGCATCGCTCAGTGTCGTATGCTGGTCTCCGTAAATGTCATTGACTTGTACCACTTATCTGACACAAGTGCTATCTAATTTTCTTATAAAGGAAGAACTGCTGCACAAAACGTATATCTCACTTTTATGAAATAAAGTGCGTAGTTCATTTTGAAAAAGAAAAAAAAAAACTTTTTGATAGTCGTAAGTAATTAACGATACAGTCAGCTAGCTTAGAGTTCCACAAGGACGCGAGCACGAGGATATATTTTTTTTTCGCGGCTAGTAGCCCCCAATCTCAGGAATCAAACGAGTGACTACTTGACAAATGGTAACGCTCATCTCACATTGTGAACGTCTGCAACTGGTTCAGCGTGGAGAAACTTTTATTTTGTAAAAATAAATTGGTGTCTGTGAAAACAAAGCCGTGTCTGGTTAGGATCGATGGTTGGCCGCGTCGATGTGTGTGTGGGCATGGGGGGGAGGGGATATGCCGTATGTCAAGTCTCAATATTCCCCTATCCCAAGCAAATGAAGGATGCGAAGAAAAAAAAAAATAGTGAGCAAAGAAATGAGGCGCTGGTTCGTGTTAAAGCTCAAATTTATCAGCGACACGTTGAGGCGGAATCGGGGCCGAATCCATATCCGTCATTTATGACCGTTCGAAACGACGGTATTATTATTAATGGTGATGAAAATACGATTTGGCCTACTTATATATTTTATATTTGTCGCTGTATATAGTGTAAGGTGTAGACCATTCCAGATCATGTCTTAATTTAAACCAAATTGGCTGTGTCGTGATGGTTGGTTGAAATACATGCACATCGTGTCTTGCGCGAGACATTTTGTACTGTATAGGCTAGTACAATGCCCTACATGTATTTGTTTCATAATCGATATTTAAAAAAATATTTTTATCCATCTATTTTTTTTGTTTTTGTTTTCGTGATGAGATGTTGAAACTATCTTATTTCTTAAAGTGTGTGCTTAAATGCTTGATCTTCTGACCTTAAAGGATATGTTGAAAATGGTAGCCATCTTTTTAAAAGGATGTGTTGAAAATGGTAGTTTCTTAATGTTATGTTGAAAAGTTCTAGTTTCTTAAAAGGATATGTTGCAAATGTCAACGTGAAACATTTTGGAAACTGTTACAATGGTTCAATGCAACCAACCCCGTTCATGTTTTGCGCATTGCTTTAGAAACAAATTAAAAATGAAATTGTTGATTATATTTGAAATAATTAAAATATTTTAATATCATCAATTCTAAATCTATGATCTAGTAGATCTGACGCCCTCCCCTCTTTCAAAACGGGGGACATTGTCGACAGCCCTTTGTTTTTAATTTCGTTCATTTTTATTTATAGACTCGCTCAACTCCTGTTGATTGGGGCTCGCTCGAGTGTTTTCCTTTCAATTAGGAGATTTCGTTCGACCTACATTGCTAATGACTTTTGATATGAGCGCTCGCCGCGCTCCGTTCTATATCGGGGAAACCGTTCCGGGCGTCGACTCGAGGCTCTCTCTCTCTCCGTTTTAAAAAGGCTAGATCGCTCCTCCCTCATCTATGTCACTCATCGATTGATAAAGTCTATTGATAGTCCGGGCGTGTGCGCTGGAAAGAACTTGACGTTTTCTGTCGAGTCGAATTCGATTTACATCAACTGCTCGTCAAGTGGGGCTGGGTGGTGGTTGGGGGGGGGGGGCATTATACCCGACAGACCTTTATAGTTTTCAAAGATTGGATCAACGATTTCGAGAGAACGAGTTTGGTACAGTGGTCTTAAATAGTGGTACGTCTAAAGAGACTGTTTTAGTTCTGTGCATCCATGCATTTTTTAACAATTAAAATTACAATTTCTACCCGGAAATAGGCGATCAAATGATCAGTTCAGGACGATTATGCCCAATTTTATATTTTTTAATATCCCCCCGCTGTTGCGATAAAAAATATATGCTCGAATCGCATTTTTGGATCGGGGTAAATCATCCAATACGTGGAACATGTGAATTTTTGAATTATTCCAGTTATATTTTAAATTAATTAACTTTCTCCCAGAATGGTATTCGAGCCCAGATCTCAGAACTAAACCAATTTTTTTTTTTTTTTCAAATTAGACAATGGAATTTACCTGTATTGGTATTTCACGTATTTTAGATCTTAAATAAAAATTAAATTAGCATATTATCTAAATAATAAGTGTTTAATTCGCCTCACGAGGAATATAACTGTTTGTCCCGCGCTTCGTGATTTCGCACCTGTACACTGCGCTGCACTGTTTCTGAACCACCGAACTAGGATATTGCCGATATATATTTTTGAGAGAGATCGCTGCGTCGTCAAAAAGCTAGGGCCAACAGACTCATTTGCATGCAGTGTTCTTGAGAGGAGGGATGGTGACAGGATAGTTTTTTACGAACTTCGTAATATTCATAATATTCCAATTTCCTTTTGTTGGTGTAACTGATTCTTTTTTTTTTCTCGTTAGAGCGTGTTCGCCATTTCGGCGTGAAACGTCATGCTCGAAGTACGGCACAGGGTGACTATCAAGCTAGATTTTTTAGTTCTGGAACATTTTATAAATAGCTGACTATAATTACTCGTACCACAATCTTAGTCAGTATTATCATGAGCTAATAAGATTGTGGTATAATTAAATTTGTATCCCGACGATCTGTGCTGTAGGTATACTCTTTAAATTATTACTAATACAAGTAAGGAATGATTTGAATTATTATGGCGTCACTAATACGATTCACAGATATTCAAAAAATGTTTGATTCAAGGAAAAGTATAGAAATTCCGTGCATATGCTATCTTTTTTGCTGAAATATTTGTGGGCAATTTGTAGAGAAAATTTATCCTTGTTTTCATATTTTTTTCCCCAACGGGTTCCTCTGTAATTTTTTGGTAAAAAATGTCATCAGTACGGCTTAAGCAATTTCGACGACGCTGGTCTGAAATTTATAAACTAGGACGATGTAGCTACCCCTACTGCAGTGAAAACAAAATTCGATAAAAACGAATTGCGAGTCAATGGCGCGTTGGCGCGTGCAATTGGGTGAGACAGGAATATTCATTCCTCCATTCCTTAGGTTGTTTGCACGTCTGCGCAGCTTTAATGCGCCCCGTCCGTATCTATCGCCTGTCGTTGGCTGGTGGTGGTGGTGCCTCCAAGAATTTGAAATCTGCATGGAAGCCCCGAGTGAGAGAATGAGAGAGACCGTTCCCGAAAAACCGTCGCTCCCCGGGATTGACGAGCGGGCTTTCACGTCGCTCGTCGCCTACATGTAGTCCGCGACCTGTTAACCCGAACCACTCGCCGGGGTCTCTCTGACGTCACACGACGCGTCAGTCTAGCGAGTGTGACGCCGTTTCTTTCTAACTTAAGTAGGTCCATTATTTTATTCATGCGTGAGTTTCATCTGCCTTGTACAGGGTGTTCACGTTGGGACGGGACTTAAAACTCGGAGAAGATTTCTTAATTTAAAAACAGTGGGACCATGGCAATGATAGGTCTATTGGGCTATCATTATTTTGAAAAATAATTTCTAACGAAAGTTCATGAGGAGTTTCTCATCGTAACCTAGTCGGTTCAATAACTGACCTGTGATGCTGCGGTCCTAGGTTCGATTCCCGGCGCGGGCTCTCGATTATTCGATTCGTACTTTTGCACACAAAAAAATCAGTACCTGACTGTTACGCCGTATGTCCAACTAGTATTTAGAATTAGGTAAATAATTTTTGATTTTTTTGTGCTAAAATTGATAGAAAGAAGAAATATCGAAATAATATTTTTAAAAAAATAATGCTTATATGCAGGTCATTTTTTTCAATCTCATTTTTGTATTTCGGAACTACACATGTGTATTTGGTTTCCTCCTCCAAAACGAATTCGAAAATAATTTTTTTAAACATCACTCAATATTGGATTGAAAACTGGACGTCTGCGAATCTGAAAAGTACTGCACCACTGCTTTAGTTCGCTCATTACAACGCGCACTTTTAGGAACAAAATGGTTCGTTCGATTTGTTTCTAGGCTGGGCTGACCGAAACCAGCAATGCCAAAAATGCGAAAAATGGACTGTCGGAATGTTGTCTACCGTACCGCATTTCATTCTTTAACCGCGAATTGCGGCATTGCCTTGACGGAGCAGTTTCTCTGCGCCGACATCCCTACGTTCCTTGACCACGAACGCTTCGACTTTCCCGTCGATATTCCCCACGCAAAATGTTTTCCCTGCCGTGCACAGAGATGCGCTGCCGCCGTTTGATCTCAGCGCAACCGTTCTCTTTTCTCGCGACTCCATCATTCTGCCCTCTGGAGGGATGGAGAGAGGTTTGCCCGCTAAAGCCGTGACACGCACTCGAGGGTAACAATTATCGACTTTCGGTTCGCGTCTACAAATATCCGACGTTTTGCGTGTTTATATTTCGTCATTCGCATTTCTGAATCGGTATCAATTTTAATAATGAAATGATGAAGTTGTTAACGACCAAATAGAAATTGAAAATATTAACCAAATTGTTTTCACATTATTTCTTGCGCATATGTTCGTGTATAGCAACATTTTTTTTTCTTTAGATTAATGCAATGGATGAGTGTTTAGTGATCACGAAACTTGTGAATATCATGTTTTTTTAGTGATTTACTGTATTAAATCAATTCACATGTTAACGGTATTATAATCTATTTCCGTGCCCTTTCGATGATTTTGGCATCGCTAGGCAATCTAGGGCTGCGAATCGACACCTCGGCGTCGCCGGGGTAACTCCACTCTTTCCAATAACAAAACACTTAAGAGCCTCAGATCGCGTAATTCGATATGGTCACAGGCACTTCAACAGGGCCCGGACCAGAAGTCGAAACTGGAGACCCCGGGACGGGCGGACCGTTGCAGCAGCATCGCATCTCCACCTCCTGCGTGCTAGCTCTCCTCGCCTGTTCATAGCATCGCCACATTCTCACTGCTTCCGCATTTCGACTGTAATAGACCGCTCGTGAATTTTTATGCACCGAGCATCACCGTATGATGAATTGAGTAGGGTTGCTGGACAACGTTGCCAAACACCAAAAGACTGGCTGTCTGGGTCCTTTTTAGTTGGTGTTTAGAACTATCCAGAAACCGGACCGAAACGGTATCGCGCCTATATTTCAAACGTAAGCCGGTTTATTTATTTATTTTTTAAAAGCGATACCTAGTCCTTGGAACAAGTTTAAATCGGGGAAAAAAATATATCTTTTAACTAATACTAATAAATAGGAATATGTTTTAACTGAACTGAACGATAATTAAAATAAACAGCTACGAATGTTCATCGGAAGTTAAAATTGAAGTATATAAAAAACACGTGAATATTCATATTCACGTTCATATAATTTACATTCACGTGTTTTTTATATACTTCAATTTGAACGATAATTTTTAATTATTGTTGTAAACTTTTCTAAACAAAATATATTCTTGTTCTAAAAAATTCCGTTCATTTTTATTTCAAATTAACGGTGATTTTAATGATAATATTAGCAATATTCATGAGAAACAATACAGATTAAAGCTGTGATGAAGTAATATTCGGGATTGATTGACCATGAAGCCATATTTCAAATTAATTTGTATTAGCTTACACGTATTGACGCCTATAGCAGTTGGAATATCGGTGAATGGTTGGTCGATCATTTCCGATTTATTCCTGCAACATCTTAATCCTAGCAGCATTGACACTCCCATCACAGGCAAGGGGAGTTGAATCGGACCATAAGCAATCTATAGCGGTCATTGCTCCCTCTCTCTGCGCTGGGTTTTCACCCCGGCGCATCTCTCTCGCTCTTCCCCGCCAATCGCGATCAGTTCGCCGGGTGCGTTAGTCGCCGCCAGCCACACGTAGCACGTGCTGGGGTGTGCGCGTGCCACGTCCATAGAGAAACCCGCACTCGAAATAGTTTTTTTGCTCTTTTGTCGCTTGGCGTTGCTGTTCTCATGCGGTTGTCGTCGATCGAATTTGGCGTGTTGCGCGTGCGTATGTGTATGTGTGTGTGCTCTCCCCTATCTTGTGATGATGCCACTGGGTGACTCTAGGATCGGCTGAGAGTGTATGTGTACGTACGACGAAGCGCGAGCGTTCGTTCGGATGGAAATTGTGTGACTATATGATATGCGGGTGGTCGTGGCTCGTGGCAACATCAACCCCCGCACACCCCCGTTCCTCTTTTGCATTCCATCAAGAGCTGGTTTTTTTTTATTACTCTTAGAAGTGTGCAACCGATGAAGAAAAAAAAAGCGTGTGTGTGTGTGTATTTGATGCGATGGAACCGGATTTTTAGAATCGGGAAACAGGATTTTTAGGCTGCCTATTTTGACAATATTTCGCCGAGGAGAGATACTAAGCCACGTATGTGGATGTTAATGTGACTGCTGGACGAGGTGACTCGTTTTAATGTCGAGGATAGACGGATTTACTTTTTCTGCGTGTTCTGGATCCACCGGCGCGTCGTAATTTTAAAGCCCAAGAGTTCTTAGATTTCCTGTAACTTTGCAGTTTTAATTTTTAAAATCGAATTTGTGAGACTTGTTTCGCCTGCAGCAATTATTTTCGAGTGCCGAGAACATTTTCAAAATAATCGCTGAAATCTAGAAAATAATACAAATAAAAAGAGTTTAGTTGCCTAAAAATCTGGGCTTTTTACGACCGCATCATAATCATAATAATATGACTCGACTAAGAAGGGGCACACAAAAAGTTCCACGGCATTAGCATTATTCATGCCATTCCACCAACGTCGGCATACGCTCGTCATTCGAACAGGGAGGATCTGTTGAACGCGCTTTCCCCACGGGTCGAGATTTACGCGATCGATTACATGATTAATTAGCCCGTGCCGCGTTCCGGTGCCGAAAATACCGTCAACAACACCGGTCGATTCGCGCACGGGTGCCCGTGGGGTGTTCGGCACTTGTGCGAGTCAATCTCCCTTTCCGCAGCGTCAGATATGGAGTGCCGCGATTGCCGCATCATCGCCGGCATACATATATAAAAAAGACGCGCTGTGTTGGTGTGTGCCACTCGCCAAATATTGTTGTAATTACGGCCAGTGCAGTGGTGTGACTCTTGCCACGGAGTTAGCATTGTACTTCTGGTTATCGTGATCATCTTGGCAGAGCTAGAGAGAAGGAGAAACGGGGTAAAAACGGTGGGGACCGACGCCATCACCACCATCAACCCATCATCATCATCTTTATCATTACCGCCCGCTCTTTCGCCCCATCTAGTTCCACTCCTCCAGCGACCTCATCTACGCCCACTTATAAATGTTGTCTGCTGCCAGAAATGATAAGGTGCCTGTTTTTTTTCTGTTTTTTTTTTTTCAGCTGCATCACCAATTTGCTTGTATCTTTTTTTTCTTTTCTAATCTTGTCTCGCCAGGCGTTTCAAGTATAGTCTTCGCTGCTCAACTTGTCGAGAGAGAGAGCTACAGCTGTAGCTCATGATGAATCCTAGTCACAGTCATGGCCGCCTGAAAGGTTTCGATATTAATTTTATCGCATACCGTATAGACTGGCCAACTCATCGTCGGTTGTAACTCAGTACGCCACGAGCCGACAATTTGATATTGAGTCTCATGCTTCACGTATTGCCATAGCAACACTTAATGTAGAGGATATACTGTAGTGGTATTCGTTACGGTGATTGAAAATTAAAGAAAAACAAAGTCCTAATTCGATTATGAAAGTCCTAATGCGTTCCAAGTTTTAAATATTTAAAAATTCGTGTATGCTCGTATATCTCTGTGTTGGGTTTTTTTAGCCGCAGTGGCTGATTTTTATAAATCCGCATTAGTGTATGCTTGTAAAGCAGGCGCTTGCACCACTACTTTGTCGAGACGAAGAGGTCAGTGTCTTCGAGGTACCTCGAGCGCGCATTCAAAACTTTGCCATTGATCGAGCCAGTGAACCGCGATGGCCTTTTTAAAATTTCCAGACACACGAAGTCCAATTCGTCGCACAGGTCTTTGGCTTCTATGCATTACACGTTTTAATTTTGGTTTAACTACAAGTACCGGTACTCTAAAATGATCCCTTGAGATACATATTCAGAATCTTGTCAAATCTGTGCATTACAAATATGAATTGTTTCTGTTTATGTCACTGATTTTCTGTTCCATTTGACCACCGCGCACTAAAAAGGCGCCATCATGGCGTTGATATCTACCGTTGCCTCTAATTTAATCGGCTCATTTATCGAAAAAGTGTTAGGTGGCATGAAATTATCGGATAATTATTTTCGGTATTCGGCAGTCCCTAGTTAGATTCGCGGCGTAGCCACGAGTTGATTCGATTTTGTGTTTGTGATGTGTGTCCACCCGACTCTTACGATGCCTAAGCACCGTTTTGCGTAGGCGCAGAACAATACACGTAGTCTCGCGAGTTAGTCGTTGTTGCCCGCCTGGCTGGTTTACTGATTTAAGACTTGCTTTATTGTCCAAGGAGGGGGGAGGGGGCGATTCTCCATGGGGCTGTCTATGTTGTCCTAAGTGTTTGTGGACGTTATGGCAACAACTTTATCGCGCCTCTTATATATCTCAGTCTCTCTCGCAGGTTCGCTACACTCTCCCAGCTATTCCCCGCCCAGTCTACCCCCGCAAATATTTTAAACGACTTGTAATCGTGTCGACGTGGCGCATCTAGTTGAACAGCTTCTCGATTAGTGTGGACACAAGCCCGTGTTTGTGCGGGT
>JAUJYS010006432.1:0-10325 GCA_033995665.1 Melogona broelemanni | reverse complement strand
ATGCTCCAAAAAAAAAAAATGACATTTATGCTGATGCTAATATTCCGCGTAAAATGAACCTTGACCAACACGTTATTAACGCGTCAATCTGCAATGTGGCGAGTGCGGCTTCGCGCGTGTGTGAAAGCCAAAGAAAGTGTCATTTCGAAAATAAAATGAAATGACGAATCGATACAATATTATAGAAACGATAACAACATTTGTAGAGGGATCATTTTTTTGAGCCATCCAGTAATTATCAGCGATGAAGCAAATATTGTTTGATTTGCAGTACATAATCACTCAAAGTAAATGGATAGCAAACTTCCGATAAGCTATTGTGGTGCAAGTCACATTTTTCGAACTGAGAAACGAGAGGTTTTTTAAATTAAATTTAATCCATAGACTCCTATGCGATTAAAAAAACTTAAGCTACCTTCTGTCAGCGGTATACAAACGTTTTTGTTCCGGTTCTCATTTCACTATCATATTAAAATAGTTTCATACGTTTAGATTTTCTTTCGTAACTAAACTCAAAATTTGAAGAAAAAAAATGGAATATGACTGCGTGAAAGTGTTTCTGATTACTATTATTGAGTGCATTGGGCCAAAGTATGAGTGTGTTTTGTTGTACAGCTCGGGACTTTTGGAATTCTACTCTTATTCGCCACTGTGGTATGTGCTCTGGAGCTCTGGAATTGGATTAGTTGTTTCGCTAGTCGTCAGCATCGCCACAGGTTATTTCACTTGATCATTTCGAACCTGCAAAATTATTAACCAAGGTGTAGTTTATAACTAGAACAGAATGAATTGTCTAGTTTATATTTTTTAAAGTGTCAAAGGATTTAAAGGAGTAATTAAGTTTTTTAAGATATTAATTAATTAATATTTGTAAAATCTATCTAAAAAAAGATTGTTTGGTTTGCATATGTATTTTGGAATCCTTGAAAAAATATGTTATTTGCCTATAGGTGTAAAAAATCCAGAAGATGTTGACCCAAAACTAATTTTTCCCATTGTGGTTCACGCAATTCGGAGATTGCCAAAATCATACCTGCGGTGCCTCGGATTTGATGAAGAAAATTCGAACTATCTGAAACCAATATTGCAAAAGGTAAAAGATTCCACACTGCTTTAAAATTTGATACACAATTGATTTTCTGAAAACTGTTGAACTTTAATTGTTATTACGAACTACAAAAAATTCAAATAACAGCGGATCGTAATTTTTAGCAAACGTGTCAACTTGACTTGTTACAATGACGTTCCATCATTCGGCCCTACTTATCAAACGCAGGCTTCAAATACAACTACAGTTATTTGCAAAAATATATATACTCGTATATTTTATTATTATTATTTTTTAATCACTGTAGTGCTAATCGCTACAGGATTACTACCCCTCGTGTCGCTATGGCGATATGTGAGGGACAGGAAAGGAAAGGAAAATTTACATACATCGGTCACCCCATTTATTGGACCTCTAATATGTTGATTTGGAAAATGGTAATTTTATTTTCGTGGCAGGAGAAAACAGCAAGCCGATTATCAGTTGGAGACCTTATTTTAAAACCTGGCGAGACAGTGGAACTAATGAAAAATGGATCCTGCAACCAGGACAACTTCGGACAAGCAGTTACAGCAAGTATTCCACCTACAATTCCTCAAGAAATTGACAAACTTGCACAAAACCAATAGGTTGTATTACATTGTAGTCAATAATTAACTTTTTGACTTATCAAAATATATTTTTGTAAAATCTTAAAATAAAGCATAGATGATGGGAGTAAAACAATTTGTTTCACTTGATTTCCATTTTAGAGAAATAAATTGTTGAAAATTTCTGAAAAAATGGGACATCAAAATCCCCGTTGGTACTACAATAACCAGAAACAAGACTTATATTTATTTAATTGGTTTGTATGACTTATCATTGTACGTCCGTCTGTCCGAGAGGTGAGCATACTCGCTCACCAACCAGCGGATCTGGGTTCGATTCCCTGTGTAGCCGATCGTTGGATTGGCTCGTGGACCACCTCAGTATTTAGCCAAGAAAACTCAGGGGGCTCCAAGTGTTGGGAGATCGAGGGTTGGGGTCCGTAGACGTGTCGATGAACACAACATGATTTATTGAAAGCATCAAACAATTTGGCATCAGTGGTACACAATGGTGGTGAAATAACGCAATCCTAACCCTATATCCATTCTTAGCTGCACTTAGACACCTTTTGTAGGTACTCCCAGAAATTTTCTTGGATGCGAAACGGTTTTATGACGTCGTTTGTTCACCTTGGCCTTTAACGGAGCAGCCAATGAGACTTTGACATATGACCAAATTCCAAAATAGAATAGAACCAATCGAAGACACAAACCGTTATAATCAATTTTTGGAATATAGTCATTGTTCCCTAGTAAGACACTTTCAGTAGCTCACAAGACGTCTTCTGCGTTTCTTGTCAATGAATTGATGAGTCCCACCGTTGTTCTCACTTTGGTGATATCTTAGAGAAAAAATTCTTTGTAAGTAAAGATGTCCTCTTCGGTCGCGTCACCCCCACGACTGGGCACCTGGGATTACGTCACTCTCAGCGCGGTGGTCATTTTGGCATCCAGTGTCGGAGTATATCAAATTTTTGCCGCCAAAAAATCAAAAAACACGCGGGATTTTCTGCTTATGAGTCGCGATTTGGGCGTGGTTCCTCTGATTCTGTCCACCACCGGGACTTTCGTTTCGGCTATCGGGATCCTGGGATTGTCCTCGGAGACCTACGTGACCGGAGCGCAGTTCTTGCTTCTTCCGATTAGCTACTTGTTTAGCATACCGCTGAATATGTACCTCTATCTAACTGTGTTCTACAATTTGGGCACCAACACGATATATGAGGTAAGTTTTAATTTATGTACTTTTCAAGATACGATTTTTGTAAGCGTTTTGGGGTTAACGATATGAAGATATGGGAATCTCGCAAAGGAAACTCGAATAACTTATGAAGCTTTGAAGCACAGCAATCAATTCTTAATACGTGTTAATTTTATTCTGAATTTTAAGTCGACTTTCCTGAAACAGTGAAAAATAATTTAACTGTGATTGCTAGAATTTTGTGCTGCTACCACGGGTGCATTTTAAACAGTGACACAAAACGAAGTACAAATGTCGGAATATTAAATTAAGGAAATGTAATTAAGTGAAGAGGTCTTGCTTCAAAGTGGAATTTATTATAATAGTCGTACTCATAATTTAAATCCTTGGTTTTTCTCCGCAGTATTTGGAATATAGGTTCAACAAATTTTTACGGCTATGTGCCTCTGCATTATTGATTTTGCAAACGGTTAGTCATTAAGTTATTTGCATTCGATTTAAATTTAAAACAATATGTTTGTCCCCTCACCTCGCCAACGAAGAGACATTTGATGAGAGGAACTGTAAGTTTATTTTTATAAATCACCGTAGTGCTAATCACTACAGGAGTACTGCACCCTCGAGTCTCTATGGAGATATGTGAGGAACAGGGAAGGGAAGGGGAATGGCTGCTGGTATAGCCAGGCTGCAGGATCACCCCTAAGCTCTGGACTCCCTAATGGAAGCTCAAGAGTGACACCAGTACCGCGGCTCGTCGAATAAACGAGAGCCTCTGCCGGGAATCGAACCCGGGACCGTCCGCACCGTAGTCGGAAGTATTACCGACTGGGCTAAACGGCCGTACAATGCTTACGGCCCTCGTACAATGGCCCTCATAGATTCACATCTTGGTTGAAAATTGGCTGGTGACCATGATGGTGAGTGTATATAAAAAATTTCCGTTTCGCTATTTCCAATTTATTTGGATAATGATGGAGGGTAAGTGTCGTACAATTCGTAAAATCATTTTCAAAATTTATTTAAGATAACTTTTAGGTTTTACTCACTACATAGTCGAAGGAGAGTATTTTTCGAATTTCCTAACAAGAGGCTCCTATCTACAAACTACAGTATAAATAGAGTTGCTGCGTGTACGTATCGATGTGATTGCGCTAGTGAAAGCGCTTTCTGGATCAAGGGAGTGGGCGCTTTCAGTAAATGGTCCCTCTGCGTTTCGTCGTAAACAATTTATGTTTAAAAAAAAATAATGTGTCTGTAGTATTTCGGGGGCTTGGATGACACAATTGCGCTTAAACTATAAGGTGGACATTTTAGAAGCCACTCATGCTGAGCTGAAATTGTATTCATTTTAATGGAATGGTGGGATTCTTGGCCAGTTGTCCTGACCTGACCAAGATCGACGCTGTGTCGCCACCTACTAGGTTTCATTGGTACCACGTTTCCACTCCATCTTCGTCACTCGCATCCTCTGCACGTGTCGTCGACGCAGCTTGAAATCGCCATCACCAAAATGTCTACCTTACTCTCCAGTCACTACCTACCGCATAACGCCACCTCAATCAGAAAGTGCCTTGTCTTGTAGTGAGAGAAATTTGTAGCCATTATTGAATGAAGTAAAAAAAAAAATTCATTCAGAAGATAGACGGAATGAATCGATAGATTCATTCAGTCTATCAAGTTGGTCCAGTATTAAGAAACAAAAAAGCGAGAAAGATACGAAAAATTAAAAAAACCAGCTGAAAAACTGATACAGGTGGAAAACTGGAACATTTGATGAGCCAGCCTTACTGCGTTTTTGAAAAATTCCCATTTACATTTTATGATTTATTCAATTTTTAGATTCGTCGGCTACGAAAAATCTATTCAAATCATGGCTTCCATGTGCAACGTGCAAATGCTGCACTACTTTCTTCATACATGCGTTTCAATGGTGCGTTTGACTTTGATATCCTGCTGCTTTGATATCGTGCGCCAAATGCGCTTTCAAGAAAGAATCGTTCGTACTCTTGGACAGGGCACCGTCCAGCCAACCAATGTGCGCCGGGTCATAAGCCGCGATCGCATCGTGCCCGCACCCTCCCCGCAATATCTAATAAAAACTAATGACGAATGTTAAACATGCCGTCGGATGGACAAACGCAATTCGACAAAATATGCAAAAACTACCTTTTTAAGTGGAGCTCGCGAGGAACGACAGGAATTTAATGAGCGGGGGGCTACTGATTCGTGTTTGTATGGTCAGCGCACAAAACCACTCTATTTCACTTCCAAGGACTCTCTCTGCACTACTATTTCGGAATTCACGTAAAACCGTATAGAATGCGAGGAACAGGTACGAGCGCGAGTCGTAAATAAAATGGCGAAGTCGGTCCGGTAGCCGCATGGGCTCCTCCACCGAAATTAGTTTAAAAACCGGTTCCGTGGTGGTGCGCTGCCTTCGCGTCGCCAATCAACGGGGGGTGGGGTGGGGGAGAGCGGCAACGAGGTTTAAAAGGTGGAGTTGAGTGGGGTGGGGGAGATGTTTGAGCGCGCGCGGGCTCTGAGGCTGGTATTCGCGATGGTCAAGCAAATCGTTCGCATTTGCATCACCCGACGACATCATTAAGTCGCGATTCGCGCGCGCGTAACCAATCGGGTTGGACAGTGCGGACGAACCGAGTTCGAGCTAGGAAAAATATGGTCACGCGTTTTTGGCTCTGTACAAAATGTGTTCCTTTCTGATGGGGGATCATTAAGGTTCATACGACATTACTAGTCGATAATCTTGTTCATCCAAAATTACACAAGAACTGGGGAAGAAAATATTTCTAAAAGCTGAGTTATGGATAAATGAATCAAATCATTTAACATTTTGTACCAGCAAGCAGCCCCGGAGAGGCCTTTGAATGCGGGTCAAATGACCAGTTCAAGTACGAAGATTCTCTGTTTCTTAAATATTCTTCCCCCGGTAGCGATCGAGAATTATCATCTAATCGTATTTTGCGATATCCCCCAACCCTACAATCTATGGCATATCATCCAATATGTAGACCATGTGAATCTTAGAATTAATCAAGTTTTTTTATTTTATTTATTAGCTTTCAACCCAGACCATGATTTGAACCCAGATATCCGAACACAACGAGATTCTGGTTCGAATACATGAAAGATTAAGAACCCCACAATTTCTGAACGAGATGTCGATGTCTTCCGCTTCGTGATTAACGCTCGAGCTTCGACATTTCACTGTTGTTTCGTTGCGAGAAAACGCGTCCACGTTTGGTGTTCCATTTTTTTTTTTTTTTTTTTTTTTTTTTAATTTGCTGGTCTACATGTGATGTCGCCGGCGAAATTTTCTCGGTAACCCGGGCAAATAATGAAGCGCGCTTTTCGAGTAATAAACCTCAACGCACGTGCTCGCAGTTCTAAATATGCCTAATGGTCAGAACGGCGAGATGTAAATTTTCGTTCGCTCGCCTTATCTGTTGTGCGTGTGTCACCGCGACGCGATTGATTAACATAAAGCGCGTTGCTTTTTCGCTAATATATGCGATCGTTTCCCTTGCTGTTGTTTTTGAAAAATTGCCAGAGCGATCCCGAGATGTCGCCCTGATAGTTCCGCAACAGTTTGACAGCAGCCCCTGATTAATATAGATTTCCAATGTACCTAAGCGTCTCTTTTAAAAAAAATGTGGAGCTCATGCTGGAAGTTACAAAACTTGTTGTTCATGAAAGGAGAACCACTTTATTTGGCTCTTCCCGAGACTTGTCAAGTCCGATTTACCTTTCTGCAAAACAAACTTCCGGCGCGAATCGAGTAACTTTTCAAATGCACGATAACTCTAGTTTGGATATATTTATTTACCCAATTTTTTTATATTAACAAACTACTTTATTCGTTGTCTTTCAATAGAAGGAGAATAAAGTTAAAATAATACATAAATTGTTGCGGGGCTTGATGTCGCATATACTTGTTGTATTTAGAAGGATAGGTACCAACCACCCACTTCCCCACTTCGCCTGATATTCACCCATCACACCACTATTGTGCGCCATTTTGGACACATTTTAAATAACAAATTCATTTATTATCAATGCTATTCTGCAATAATGCTAAAATTTTTACTATTAATTGAGAAAAACTGATTAAACGTAAATAAAAAAACAGTGATTTAAAGTCCGATCGTGAGACACTTTTAATCCGTCAGGTACACAGTTCTTCATAGAATTTTTACTATGTTTGCAATTTTCTATAATATTTTTAGAATCTGAAAATATTGTAACGACTAGTTGTAGAACCCAGTCAGTAGGGTGCGAGTTCCATTCCCGGCACGGTACATATTAACTTAAGTATTATTAAGGTAAGGTACAAGCAGACTCAAATGGATCTCTAGCGAGGGCTTTCACATTGTCTTAATCATAAAAGGATTTGAATTGCCAAAAAAGAAGTGGAGGGGTCGAATCATTAGAGGTTAGGGGAGGGGGCGTGGCAAAAAAAAATATTTTAAAAATAAAATTTAGTAACTCTAATATTAATATATGTAGAAAAGCACGCACAACGCTAATTTTAGGACATTTAATCCAGAAATAAAGAAAAAGCGCGCGCATCGCCAAATTTTTCAGAAAAAGAAGAGGGCGGGATTTACCCCCCGGGCCCCCCTTCCCTCCCCCCCTCTGCGAATCGAACCCTGAGTGTTAAGCGAGACTTTAGGTGACCGAAGGTGGAACCATACGAATACAGTGTTTTCGAGAGAAAGAGAGAGAAAGCATCTCAAGGCAAATAAATACTCGCGAAGATGAAATTTTTTTGCCTTTGAAGTTTTTCGCAGATTTATGGCTTATTTTTATGTATAGAGGAAAATCTTGGTACGCTGATGTAACATTCGAGTATTTTTTATGGTTGTCTTATTCGTCGTTTACACCGTTGTTTTCGTTGGTTGTGTGACCTCAGTTGGCATGATGCCGTCGCGTCCTCAAACTTTATGTGATGAAGGGGTGCGGTGCCTGCGGCCAGTAATAACAGTCACAATATTGAGCATGCGTCATGTGGCAGCACGCTCCGATCGTAGCGCGCGTGGTGGTAAAACCTCAAGCTAGTTGCACCGTGATAGCAGCGGCTATTAGACCCTGCCAGGGTCCGAATATTGCGTAAATGACGCGCTAAAAAATAAAATTGACTTAGGGAAAAACGTACTGTAATTCAGGAGATTATTTGCCCCTCGTGATAATACGGTGTTACCGCTGTTTAAATAATGTGACACATACAATTGTTGTTTATTCGATCGACTATTAGCTTCAAAAGATCCATAGAGACACGAGGGTGCAATAATACTATAGTGATTAAGACTACGAAAATTTATAAAAAAAAAATTAAAAAGGGGGGGGGGGAAATCATTGTTTGTACAAAATTTGATGCAAATTTATGCTGGGCGATTTAAAATTAGGAAGCCTTAGCATTTAGGTAATTTATTTCTTTATTATCATATACCGATCTGTATTCGAAACGAGACTACTCTAGAATTTTTTTTTGGAATCTGCAAATTTCTGCTAAACATAAAAAAAATTATCACAGCAGTCTTTGACAAATCACCTGGAGCTTAATGTGCAGCAATCCGTTTATTGTGCGATAACGTAATTCAACAAATGCATTAACTAGAATTCAGAATAACTAATGACGGAAACGAGCAGTTCGTTATTTTTAATTAATGGTTTCCCGCTCATATGGGTCGAGTTCTCGGTTTCCCCGTGTACACACGATTATTGAGAAATCTTGCTACCAGCGTGCCTCGACAAACTGAAGCGAGAAAAAAAATTTTAACGTACAAAAAAATCCTCTTTTACCATTCAGTAGCAACATACATGCATTTATAGTCACGGTTTTGGAAGAATTTTTGGATGAAAAGCCACCGCTATTTGCACATGGGCCTCATCATCTTGGAGTAGAAAAACCTCTGGTTTCGGTTTTTTTTTTTTTTTAATTCACCGTAGCGCCTAGTGCACTACAGGAATACTGCACCCTCGTGTCTCTTTGGAGATATGTGAGGGGCAGGGAAGGAAAGGGAAGAGAGCAGGCAGCTGGAATAGCCAGACTGCAGGATCCACCCCTAAGCTCTGGACTCCCTAGTAGAAGCTCAGGGGTGACGCCAGTACCCCAGGCTTACGAATAAACGAAAGCCTGCGCCGGGAATCGAACCTGGGACCGTCCGCTTCGTAGGAGGTTGCCATACCCACTGAGCCATTGGTTCGTACAAAAAGTTCGTACAAATCGGTTCGTACAATGAATGAAGACTAGTTCCCATTCCTTCTAAGAAAAATAGATCCTGTTCCAGTTCTAATTCTTACATAAAATGAACGAGTTCCCCGTTCCGTTTCCCTCAAGAAATTCCGTTAAGCGAGTGAGCCAGCAAAATTGTGGGGGAGGGAGAATTTTTCAGATATATTGTTTCGTAATTCATCGTAGCATATGTAGTTTCCAATGCAATGAATATGGCACCAATTTTTTTAATAGTTAATGCGTTTTTTTACGAAATTAAACCAGACACATTTATTGGGACACTCAATACAATACCAAATTTTGGAAACAAAATTATCATAATTCATGAAAAATAGATAATAATATTTCATGGGAAAAAATAGCCAAACCGAATTTCATTTTTCGTATCGAGATACTTTGAGTTAAAATAAATATATCGTATCGGGTACAGTGTGCCACTTGGCAATTAAAAAGCTTTGTGCCAGCTAGATTGTACTTCCGTCCCAAATTCCTTTTGTTCTCATTCCAACTAACAATGACGTGATTTGCACATTTCAGAAACGTGAAATGAAACTTATTAATAACACTTGGCCATTTGTGAAAGTGCTGAATACATTTATGCTTCAGTCAGAAGATTTTTGGCGCATGATTAACGACGTGTCAACTCTGTCCCGATGTAGACGTTCAGAAATTAGGTACGGTACGTTAAGCATTTCCTGTAAACGCCAGTTGGAAGCCAAGACTTTTTTTTTACTTTTTTATTTTTTGCAGTGGAAGACACGGAAATCGTTTGCTTTCCGCGAAAGAACCCTTTTACGTGGCTTTTTTTTTCCTATTGAAATAGAAATCGAAACACACCCGTTATTTTATAAAAAATCACTTTTACTTATCTTCCGAAAACTAATGTTTCTCATGTTCGTTCGGACCTAAGTTAGGTGCTGTTCACCTTTGTAAACACGGTAGGATACGTGCGCATAACTCGAAATTTCCCGAACTGTACCGATTTTGTCCCAGCAGTTCGATAAAGACTGACCTTAATGGGACTGATGCGACCTTATTGGGATTGATGTTTTATGCGAAAAATAATTATGTAACATTATCTCAATATATTGTGATAATAAAATGGAATTGAAATAAATGGTAAGAATGGAATATCCTATAATCATTATATATATATTTTTTTTTTTAAAGTCACCGTAGCGCCTAGTGCACCACAGGACTACTGCATTCTCGTGTCTCTATGGAGATATGTGA
>JAUJYS010006431.1:0-10326 GCA_033995665.1 Melogona broelemanni | reverse complement strand
AATGGCAAACCACCTCTGTATTCTGCCTAGTAAAACACAGGTGTCGGGGGATCGAGGGTCGGGGTCCGGAGACGACATCCTGCTGTTAAAACCAGTCCCTGGACTGACTAACCAACCAAGGGTTAATTGCTTGAGATGTGTTGGTGTATCAACGCTTGTAAACATACTATGGCGAGGCGCAGATAAGCTAGGTCAGGCCTTTGGATACATCTAAGTGCATGCGCTACGCACATTGTCTTGTGTACTACGTTCGATGGGAAAACAATTTTTTTTTTATATTTTGAGAAGTAAAATGGGTTTGATTTGGATTTGCGTAACTGGTTATTTCATGCTCATTTTATTTGCATTTATTATTTGCGTATCAAAATTTCAGTGGATATTGGTGTTTCAAACCTTTTGTTGTTTCTCGTATTTTCATTAGCCTCCTCATTAATTTCGCTTTTTGCTATCTACCGAGCATATGAGGTGACCATAGTACAACGGTAAAACTAGCACAACGCCACAAAGGAAGTTTTTAGTCTGTTGCCTCTCGTCTAGAAATAAGCGATTTCAGGCTATTGCATTCGTTTGACTGAAATATTTACATCTCCGTATCCTAGCAATGTACCCATTCGTTTTGTCACTAGTCTTCAAATGCTTCACTCCAATGATCAAACACTGGTTACTGGACGACACGTCCAATACTTCCGAGTTACGCGTAGTCACTTTGTTAGTCCAATAATGTTGGACGGATTTTTTTGTCTTCTCAAATCAAACGGCTTGTAACTACTCGTAAATCGGTAGATTGATTGATCGCATGGCGATCAATGAGCTTGCGGGAATAGCAAGAGTCTCCGCAGGTATTGTCATTGTGTTGGTTCATTGACACTAGAGAATCCTGGAGAATCAGATCCTGGTATTTTTCCTCTCTGTGAATTTTTTTGTTTCTTAAGTACTGGGCAATGTAATGGCGAAACGAATCACGGAAATGCCATCACGAGGATTGAGCTAGTTAAGAAAAAATATGACAATTTGTTTATCTGTATACCACGCAGTGGTAAGGATAAACGTAGATTTTACTCGTAACGATTCAGCCACTTCATTTTTAAACAAATGCTGATCGAAGTGTTGCAATATATTTTAATTTGTCAGTCGTTCTCAGTACTTTCAAATTGTATAGGTCAAATGCGATTGGTCAGTAAATTGGTTGTAGTTTGATAGAAATCCAGTTTATTTCTTGCATTCTTAGATTTATTGCTATGACGTTGGCGTGGAGCACCTTGTCACATGTTTGGATGGACGAATTGATTCAGATTCGAACCCAGTACCTTTTTATTACTGGTTGTTATTTCGTTGACAAGATATGTTGTCTTGGGTTGTGGCATATTGATTAATGGGCTCACGTTGTCTTTTTGTCTGTTACAGGTGAAATTGAGAGGTGTTTGAAGAAGGTCAGTGAAGGAGTTGAAACCTTTGAAGATATTTGGCAAAAGGTGTGTTGTCATAATCTACCAGTAAGTTATTTTTTGAAAACCTTTATTTTTAGTAATAAAAAACGTGGCTATATGAATGTGGAGGCGCAACTTTTTACCTGCGTGTTTTGTCGACAATTTATTCTGGTTAATTTTGTTACTAAATCAATCAGTTAAGAACAAAAATGGGGACTCTCAGATGCTCGGTTAATATTTACCTGTCTAAAGGCGTCTCAATCTTTCATTGGTTTTACCATTTAATCGAAACGACGTGGGCTATTAACGAATTACGTTGTCACGTGTTCTTATGGGCATTATTATATTTGCCGTGACCTAATGTTACCTTTCCGCTTCAGTCGGTGCCCTTTGTTAAATTGAAACTATCTGCAACATCATTATGTTTCAAGCGTTAACATAAAATTATATGCTGGTCAAATACCTACACTACAGTAGATTCGTAAGTTGCTCCTTCACATTTTTTAACTCCATAAGTAATATCAGGTTTTCATTCGTGGAAGCAGAGGATATTTTTGAACATTTTCATATTTGCAGTAATAGTTTTGGTCCATAGTTTTAAACTTATTTATTATTTATTTCATCGTCAAAAAGTTGTTGTTTCATGGCTTCGGCTGTAAAGCGTTCCACTCTTGAAAACCTGATTTTAAAATATTTTATTTTTATTGTGTGCCTGCTTGTATGTGCGTGTGTGCGGTAGCTTCTTTGTGTCAAGGCTTGAGAAATGAATTACCCTGAGTTCCTATAAGAGCGAATACAAAAAATGGGAAAATGCATTTCAAAATCAAATGATTAAAAATGATCAAAGGGTGGTGCCACCAGTCACTTTGACACGAGGTAACTTTGGCTTTCCTCTCGTTTAGAAGCTTCGGATTCGAGGATATATTATTGTTCGCTTTTATCTCGTTAAGACATTGGATATGCCTTTGACGGAACATGATTGTCTGCAGGTTGTAACCGAAGACCACGCACAATGTCAGATCCGGGTCGTTTCTTTTTCTCAAAGCCTCACTCAAAGGATCTATCGATTTATGCGCAATTGAGACAGTCTCTTATGCGAGTCCTTCTGCTCAAGTCAACGCAAATCATTTGTCGTAATTTGAATTTGAGCCACGTTTCTAAAGCTTAAGCTTGACGAAATTCACATTGTCGGGTTGAACGTAATTTTGTGATATGAATGCTGCTGCGTCAACCATTGAAAAAGGTGGGGTGGTTATGTCACCATGATTTTTCAGTATTGTCGTACTTAGCTCAGTGAGCTGCTAAATAATTTTTATCACAATTATATTTGGAAATTGCGTCATAGCAGTATGCTTGCACAAGTAACCGTAGTGTGATCAAATAATTCGTGGGCGATAGACTGTTTTGATATTTGACTTGGTATGCGAGTGACCAAGAGAGATGGTGTTGTGTGCTAAAATATTATTCTTGACGTATGTGTGATGACTGTATCGTCGGGCACCTCAGAGTATCCCGACGTTACATGTCAACCAAATCTCGTAATCTGTGCATATATCCCCGGTAATTTTTGTTGCAGGTGCACAATGCCACCAACACAAATCAGAAAGAAAAATATGAGGCGGATCTTAAGAAGGAAATCAAAAAGTTGCAGGTAAGATTTTGGCACACCTAACTTTTTGATGCGTATGTAGAAATCTTTTAGGTCTTCACTTTTTTTTAAATTTGTCAACGTGAATTGAGTTTATTACAAATAAATGGAATATGATGATGGGTGATAATAGTTGATCCACAAAACAACCAAGTCGTACTTACTTCAATTCATTATTTATTGACTAAATAAAATTTCTGTACAATGTGTCCCACTTGCACAATGAGAATGAGGTCAACACCTTATTAATCATTTTAAAGCTTTCATTTATTAAATTACTTTGGATTGACTTGTCATGGAATAAATACGTGGGCTTTTAAAATACTCTTGTTTTAATCCGTCATAAGCTATGGCCGTTGGCAATAGTCATACGAGTAAATCAGTGCTCTTGCCTTTAATCCGTTCGTGAACTCTGCACACTACCCTTTTTTCAATTTTTTTGCTGTTATTTTCAGTTTTGTTTTGAAATATTTTTTGTTAAGTCATTGTGTTTTTTTTTTTTCTCTTTCCAATTGTGTGTGGATTGGAACTTCTTTTTATTCTTGTTTGACAATAATGAGAATGTGTTTTTATTATTTGCTCAGGCTTGGCACAAGATTCAAGCGGGACAACGCATTTATTTAACCACAATTTCTTGTTTCTTTGTGCAGAGGTTACGAGACCAAATTAAGAGCTGGATAGCGTCCGGCGAAATAAAGGATAAGAGTCTCCTTCTGGACAACAGGAAATTAATAGAGACTGTAAGTACCGCTAACCTGTTGAATAACCGTTTCTTTCTTGCTTCCTGGTTTTTCTCAGTTTTTCCCCCATTCCTAAATGACGAGTGTCCTTTTTATTGTCGACAGCAAATGGAGAGGTTCAAAGTGGTGGAAAGGGAGACCAAGACCAAAGCGTACTCCAAAGAAGGGCTCGGAGCAGCGCAGAAACTAGATCCTGCACAAAAGGAGAAGGATGAGATCACGAATTGGTTGGCGGTGAGTGAACCAAAACATTGGAGAATTGTGACAATATCGTCTAATCTTAAAATATGCAGTCACATGTGGCGGTCACGTGTGTCCGCCAATTATTTGAAGACCAATACATAATTATTGGACGTTTAGGTCTCCCAAATTCGAAAGCGAGATAAAATTACCAATTTGATTTTTGTTAATTAACGTTCTTTATTTTTTTTTGTCCATTTGCAGACCTCTATAGATTTACTGAACATTAAAGTCGACCAATTCGAGAGCGAAATCGAATTACTAATTGCGGGCACAAAAAAAAAGAAAGTGGACAAGGACAAACAGGAAAGGATAGACGAGCTGAAAGGCTGGCTGGAAAAGCACAGGTTTCACATAAAGCGGTTAGAGACTATAATGAGGATGTTGGACAACAGCACGGTCGACGTGGACCAGGTCAGTATAGCTCCTGCCTATTTATTTATCATTATTTCTGTACTGTCTGAATTGTCAATCGCGAAGCTAGAATTAGGAATACCAGTTGTTTTTGACTTTGTATGAATTTGTCTGTCGACAGATTATAGGGGGCGGGGGATTCCCTTCGTTTTACTCATTATGCACTGAAGATGCACTCGCAGTTATAACCGACGTGCCAGCGGATTAATCCTCTTATTATTGTTGCTGCGCGACGTTGTGAATGGAATAAGTTCACGCATTGTTTACCTGTTTGTTTTTGCTTGTTTACTATCTAACGTCGACAATGCGCGAATATATTCCATCCACAATGTCGTGCAGCAGCAACAATCGTAGAGATTATTCTTTTGGCACATCGGTTATAACTACGAGTACATATTCAGCATTACTACCGACGTAGACGAGTATAGCCCAGAAGAGTGGCTACACGAAACAATTCTGATCCATTGTACGTAAATGACGGCTCAAATTGTAGACTAGTCGTTTGTGGAAATGTATTATTCGGCAAAAATGCTAGTGGCGAGAGTTTTTGCGAGTAAATTTTGGTTCCGCTAATGAACATGACCAAGATTGGTGTGCGTCTCTCCTTCCGCCCCCTGTGCGAGCAGATCAAGAAGATCAAGGAGGATGTGGAATACTACATCGAATCGTCACAGGACCCCGATTTCGAGGAGAACGAGTACATTTACGACGATCTCGACCTGGAAGACCTGAGTGAGTATTCCGCGTCACGTTTTGCATTTTTTTTTTGGCTTTTTTACAGACAGTATTTTCTGATAGGCTATGTACTTATCCGGCTGCGCCCTCGGACCATCTCCGGACGCTCGTTCATTCGAGGCTTGTTCACGCGATTGTTCGAAATTTGTACGATCCGTCTGGCTCAGTCGGTATGGCAAAATATTGTTGAGCGAGATGGTGCCGGGTTCGATTCCCGGCGCAGGCTCTCGTTTATTCGACTCCGGGGTACTGGTAAGAATGGTGCCCTTCACGTATTGCCTAAGCAACACTAAGGGTACAGAATCTTCTGCAGTGATCATCACTAAGTGAGGGGAATTTCCTGGCAAAAAAATCCGAGTGGTGGGAATCGAATGAACGAGCGACAGGAGTGGTTTGCTGGAGCGCGCGCCCCGGCACCCAGCGCACAATTCGCCACGACACACCTGATGATGCTAATAATCGCCCAATGTTTCCAATGATAAGTGTTGGGGTCTTCGGCAGATGACGAAAACTCCATTGCACAGTCGAACACGCCGACCTCCACCAATTCGAGTTCGCCGGCGCCTAGTCCAGGGTTAACCAATCATTCCAAGTCTCACGACGATGAGGACGAGAAGAAGAAGAGGCACAAATCCGGAGACGACGTGAGTTGTTCCCGCGCGACACACGAAGCGAATGCGGCTGTCGTTGATTCTTGCCGCGTAGTACTGTGAGCACGGGAGTTGTGTAGCAGAGTGACGTCGAATCAGATATAGGCCATTTGCTGGACGATATACAGTTAAAATTAAATTTGATGATTATTGTGATTCAATCTAGAAAATCTTTAAAGTCAGTCTTAATGGTTCTTGGTGCGATAGTAGATCTTGAAAAGTTAAAATTAATTTGCCTTATTTTTTGCCAAAATGGTCATATTATCATATTACGTATTAAGACTGCAAGGTACTGAATTTTGATCTGAATTCGATCTTATCTCCAGTTTTTCATTCAACGTCGTTCTGAATTTACTAATTTACATTATTTCGTAACTTCACGCTATTTTATTGAAATTATTTTACTAAGAAGCAAAAGTGATACGATTTAGTGAAACTTTTATTAAGCTTATGTACACATGTACCTACACCTACATATGTATATTTTTGAGCCGTTTAATTTTTTGGAAAATAATTTTTTGTTGAAATTTACCAACTAACCGATAAGTGATGAGCATTTAAAGTGAAAACCTCACTCATTTATAAGTATATTTTGGAGGGCTGCTTTGTCTGTTTGATCGCAATTATAACCTGGCGAATGTTGCAATATTTCAGGTTGTTGTGCCGACACTAAAACCCCTGGCGGTGAGGATGCATAATCCGGGCGTCCCCAACAGCAACAACAATAATATTTCTACTCTAAGTAGCAACAACAACCCCAACTCAACAAACAGTACAAGTCAGAGCAACAAAACCACACCACCAACGCCTAATAAAAACAATAGGTGAGCCATTTTTTGTTTTTTAATTTAAGTTATTCAATTAAAATTAAATTACCCGATCGCCATTTTTTTACTGCCACAATACATTAATTCTAGCTTAATTCAGGTTGATCTAGTACTAATGGAAAACGTGTGAATTTAAGTGGCAATAACATGAAATTTGGGAATAACGAGTTTTTTTGTTGCCTCCCTCAACAGTTCTACACCAAATAACAGCAGCTCCTCGTCAGGCAACCTGCTGAGCAATCACACTCCAATCACCCCTCCCATGTCCGGCCAGCCTTACGCCGTCGCTGCAGGAGGTCAGCAAATCAGTAATTCAGGTGTGTGACCACGAATCTTCCAAACCGCTTGGCTTTTGGAAGCGCACGGGTCCCACCATATCTCTTATTTCAAAGTGTCGTGACACACGGGCCTTTACCTCGATTCCAACTCTGAGTGTCCTTTTTTTCGTTACAGGTACATCTCAGCCTCGACCAAACAACTCCAACCCATCATTAAACCATATTCGGCAGCAACAGAGGCAATCCAGTTTAATCGATTCGTCACATAGTAATGGTAAGTGCCAAAGTCAATTTTTCACTTTTCCGTTAAGAGTTTGCCTTTGAAAACAACCGTTGATGTACCTTGTTCAAATGTTACTCGCATTGGCGGCGCGTTAGGAGATGGTTTTACAAATCTTATATATTTAAAAAAAGTATTTTGGTTAATTGCTTAATAATTTTTCTTGGTCTTATTAATTTTTTCCTTTGTGCGAGCGCGTATAAAATAACGTTTTAGAACTAGCTGGATTAGCCGTTCACACTTTTTGCACACATGTTTGGCAATTAGGAATGCATTCAGCTGAGCTAAATATGACTAGATTTGACAACGCTCCCACTCCATTACTGCAGTCACACTCATTTGCTGATCAGTAATAAATGCTGCAAGTTGCATTCGCCAACCTTATATTAGAAGTAGTCGTCATTTTGAAAATTGTTTGAACAGTTGCATTCGTCAACCTTATATTAGAAGTAGTCGTCATTTTGAAAATTGTTTGAACAGTCAACAACAGGTCTGTCATCTTCATTTTTATTCTCTACAATGGGTTCGCTATTGTTTTGTGTGTCTCGGTTGTCATATGAAAGGTGGCACGTTTGTGTTATCTGGAGTTTTTTTTTGGCCCTGATTGTGTTTGACGTAATTTTACGCCCCTTATCTCGCAATCTAGAATCGTAATTTTTACCCACTTATCGCATAGTCTGAGTGAGATTGCCTCAATTCATCTCGATAACTGGCAGCTCACGTCTACATACCATTCGACCTATTCGGTTTCAGAGTGGAAGGCCAAGCCCTTTTTTATACAAACGCTTTTTTCCAATTTGGGAGCTTTATGAATGACCGTCGAAAAATAAATATGTGGTCCAGTGTTAGAATCGGTTAATAGTGTCGCTGCCATGTAGATTCGGATGATTTTTCTGTTCTCTCCACAAATTTTTGGAGTTCTCGAGATGCCCAGTACATGTACGTAAGGAAATGCACATCGCCATCACAATTTGGTGTTAAAAGTTTTGTTACCTTGAGTTTCAACGAGCATTGTCAATCAATGATTCAGCGGTCGTTGTAGTCCAGGTGGTAATCGTGCGGCGATCCCGGGTTCGATTCCCGGCTCGGACTCTCGTTTATTCGATCCCTGGTCACTGGTAAAAATATATATTCAACAAATGCTCAAACGACTGTAGGGGTATAGAATCTTCTGTTGGGATAGTCTCTGTAGTGATCTTAACAATAATGACCTTCACATTTAACCCCCGGGACCTGGATGGGCACTGTACCGTCGCCTATTTTGGATTGCCGTTGAATTCATTGAAATGGACTAATTAAATAAAACGAGTGACTTCTGAGCTTCGTAACAGTTTCTCCGCTTGGCTTTGTCATGGACCCGTCCTTGAGCTGGTGAATGCAACGGAACGGCCATCAATTTATTATTTTTTGTTTTCTTCTATCTGTCTTTCGTCCCCGCGCAGCCCACAATTCCACGGATAGCATCGACCCGTGCAACAATGGCAGCGGCGGCAGCAGCGCCAGCATGGACGGCGGCGTCAGTCTGGCCTCGCTGATCAACTCGGTGGAGCACCTGGTGCTGGGATCGACCAACAGCCTGTCGTCCACGGCCACGTCGGCCAACGGCAGCGCTGGTTCCGGCGGTGTTGGCGTCTCCTCCTTGCTGAGCGGCGCCGGCCATACCAACACTTCGTCGTCCTCGCCGCTCTCCAGCCAGTCTCAGTCCATCCCCGGCTCACCAGCGGGCATGACGTCGTCGGCTTCCTCCACAGCGACGCCGGCGTCGGCGCTGTACCGCTCCCAACCCACGCCGCCCGTCGGAGGTGGCATGACGATGAGCAATTCCATCCAGCCCATGTTACAACAGCAGCAGCAACAGCAGATGAGCAACAGCGTCATACTTAATGGTCCCATCTCACCAAAGGTAAGCACAATTTCGTTCTGGGCGATATGTGCGATCTCGCTACATTTGCAAGACATGGATATGCAGGGCGCTCCTAGTGGTGGTCATCGGCACTTGTTTACGGTAGTTTGCATCAACCAATCGATGCGAAGTGCCCGGTGGACTAGCGTGACGATCGCTGGGCGCCCTGTACATTTTGTACTGTGTCTTGAAAACATCTCTGCCCTGAAATAGTTAGTATAAGAGCGACGTCGCTTCACTCCTTCCAACCACTTCCTTTTTGGTCTTACCGATCTTGCAAAGCAATTTTAATTGATAAATAGGCAATTGTAAAGTTCTTAGTTGATTCATTATATTTTCTTAGGATCAGTCCTTCAAATTTAAAATTTAAGCTAAATTTAATTTATGATTATTAAATGCACTCTAGCACTGAAACTGGAAGTTTTTGCTTCCCGATTTGGCCAAGCGCGTGGCGTTACCAGTCGGGAATCTTGGTTGAAAGTCCGAAATGTACCGCCTGTTGCCGAGCGAAGTGGTTGGTTGAGTTTAGTGTGGAGGCGGGCACCTTCTTTTGCCACCTGGGCAGTTCTATCCGCCAGTACTTTGTCGCGGTCTCTCTCTCTTTCCTCTATCTCTATCTGAAAAAGCAAGATTCACGTTTGACATTCGACCGTTCATTGCATGTACCCGGTGCACACCGCGAGTCATGTGTGAAACTTGCTCTCTCGTCTTTCCCCAAGATTTCAGAGTCCATGACCTCCTTAAAAAACATGGCTCAACAGGTGTTGCTGAGCGCTGGCCTCGAGAACCCAATGTCGCCCCAACAGCAGCAGCAGCAGCAGCAACAACAACACCAGCAACAACAGCAGCAGCATCAACAACAGCAGCAACAACAACAACAACAACAGCAGCAGCATCAGCAACAGTCGCAGTCCATTATTTCAGGTAAATGTTTCTCTTTTAGGTCAGAATAAACATTAGTTGAACATTGCCATCCGAAGGGTACAGAGTAGTTAACATAAATGATCAGATATTATTTAGATTCATTGGTGTGACTGCGTTTCAATTATTGATGTTTAATGATGTGTAGGTTTTCGGAGAAATCTTAATTTCCCCTAGCGCGATAGACTGATGTAAAAATAAGGGTAAAACTCAATATGCCGCGGAACAAATGAAAGCTTAGTCATGAATCTGTCCACCTCTTC
>JAUJYS010006430.1:0-10327 GCA_033995665.1 Melogona broelemanni | reverse complement strand
GGCAACAATAATATCGGTCAGTCACTCCTATTTTTATTTGTGAACCCGTACTTTCATGAATTTGTGACACCAAGACTTGATTGGGGAATATTAAATGATTGAAACAATCATTTTTTTAAAGGTGCCCGGTAGCAAATTTACAAAGTTCTGCGCACAACAACACTCTTTTTGAAAGAGTACAGCAAATTTTGCTAGACTGCGATCGTATAAGGCAAAGTACGTGTACCCCTAGCAATACAAATTTGTTCAGCAAATTTATAATTTCAATGGAATGTATTTTCAAGGAGACAGGACCGGCTTTCATGTCACAATTTTTTTGATCGTTGCCCATGGCAAGTAAAGGGGGCACTGAATGTTGAACATGCCTGTGTCAGGCAGACATCTTTTAATTGAGAAAACTGATTAATTCTACATCTGTCTGCGTAGATATCTTTCAGTTTTGAGTTTTCAATTATTCCCTCTAGAGAGGGCTACGTGCCTTGTAATTGTATGGCGATAATAATTGCATTCCGCCGACGGCTCGAACGTACATGTATCTGGGATGCAGGCACATATATATTCAAGGATTTAACGGCGCGATTTCTATGCTAGTGAATTTGGCCAATCGCCCGTGTACTTGAATGAGAATTTCGCGCGCCATTTTCTTATCAGTTTTGCCGGCGACTGGATACTAGAAAAAAAATCGTGTTAACGAAGGTCACGACGCTACTTAAATACTTTAATGATCTTCTTGCACATGTGTATGGCAAGGCGAAATCGGCACATTCAATTTAAATTACAGGTCCAGAACCAGATTCGTGTTAAACTTAATCAGATTTCTAAGATTTTATTTACGAAAGAGGCGCCTGATTGACCAAGTCTAGACACGCTCAATGTTAGGGGGCATAGGGGGGGTTTAAGGTAATTTTTCTTTATATTCTTAGTTTAATGGGCGAATTAAGAATTCTTAGAACTTAATGCTTCGTGACGATTGCTTAATAAATGTGTAGAAAATTAATCGCAAAAAAAAAACTTGCACTTTATAGTTACACTTTTATTTTTGCTTGCATCGATACGTTAAGTTTTTTATTTTACAAGAAATTCTGTAATCCTCGTATTTTTTTAAGGGGAAATTCCAATTACTGCCCCTCGCGCTGCTTAGGCAGTGTTTGAGGGGATCGAATACATTCTTCTAACTCTAACGAGAGCCCGCGCCGGGATTCGAACCCAGGACTGCCGCACCGCAGTCTGTTGCAATACCGACTTGGCGACGACTAAAGAAATATAAGTTTTAGGTGAGGTTTTCCTAATGGTGGTAAACAGTTACTTGGTAGCAGCAATTAAAGGTTTTTCGTGTCACAACGTTTAGTTTTTTTTTGTGCTCCATGCGTGTCGTGGAGCTTTTGCACCTTTTTTCCCGCTTGTCTCACCAGATAAATGTTCGCTTTCGACGTGTTCGGAATCCGTTAATTAGCAGATCGCTTTTTTGAAGAGCGCTCACGACTACGACCGTCCAACAGCAGATTACGTTACATGTACATTTAAATAGCTCGCGAAAAACTTTGTTTAGGTACACGCTACTTATATGTATAGTGCCAACAGTTGAGACATTCCTCAATGTCTTTTATAGACAGTGCAATAAATTTCACGCCGTTTTTTGTCCGGAATAAATACGTGCAAAATAATTTAGAAGAAATAGGCGTTTGGAAATGAGAAAAGCTTCCGTATTCAAATGGCGCTTTATAACTAGCTTTCAGTGAATATTTTACAAGCTTTGCTTTGGTACACGCTACATACATGTATATTTACATTATATGCAAGTACAGTATGCACCGCGAACATTTCCCGGTCGGGACTTTCGAGGCCAAACTATATATACTATGAAGCAATTTCCTGACAACTGATACTAATTAGCGGTTTTTAAACTATCGTTCGCCGTTACTAATACCGGGCACAAACGAAGATGACCCAAGGTCACAGGTCAGGTCGAGGAAAAGTCAGATCATTTGGTTGTCACTCCAATTTGACAATTTTCAGCATGGCCCACATTTGAATATAATGTATAATTCAATGAAACAGCGCGCAAAAACATGGTACAATTTTTAAACTCTAATATCCCGGTCAACATTGTGGTCGAGGTGAGGATAAAAAATAATAAATTCCATAATATAATAATAAATTTTGTCGATTTTTCTGTTCACGAATTCTTTCAAGCAGTTTTCAATTCGTTAAAACCATTTTTGTTAGCAATTACGTAGTGGCAATGTCATATTAGGATCACAAAATTGCTGAAAGTGTATTCAATTTATATTCATTTCTCGTCGAAGTTCACCGCGCGATAGGTACCCCAGTAAGAGCGTGAGTACATTACTAACTGAGATTGGCGTTATTATGAGCTTTTTTGCTCCAAGCATAAAATTAGCAGCAGATTGAAATGGGCACACCAGAAATATGAATCAGCCTCTTGGCAAATATCCTTCTCGGGGGAAAACCCAACCTTAAGCCCGTACAACATACAGCAGCCCGTTGGACGTCAATGTCCTTCCTTTTTAAAAACTTTCTATTAAGATGACTTGAGTGTTGATTGTTTGTCTGTTTGGACATCATTGTGGCCCTTTTAAACCAACTTGCACACGTCCTAGATACTTCAAATTTTAGAATTATTTACTAACTTTCAGAATTATTTACTAACTTTCAGAATTATTTACTAACTTTCAGAATTATTTACTAACTTGACTTATTAGTCAAATAGGGAAGTAGGAAATGATCGATTTATCAGACATTCGCTATAATTTAATTCCTTTCACGAATGTAACCAGATTTTTACCGGTCAGTTTTAATGACGATTGGTGACGTTTAATATTTGTTGGTCTGTGGGCACGTTGGTCCGACTTGCGCAGTCGCTTGACGGGACAAAAAAACGCTGCGCACTCCAACATCAATTGCAATAGTGCAAGTGTAAACCGAATATTTAGCTGAATCTGATATCAATTTAGAGCAGCTCATTTGTATTCATGCAAGCTTTTGCTACATGTCTGAAATCCACGCTAACATTTCGTCACTTTTAAAAGAGCATGAAAAATTCGCGATCAGGAGAATTTGGTATCAGCCTGCTCATTAGCAAAAAAAAATAACACGCACGGCTGATGTCAATCAAATCAAACCCAATGAAACCCAATTAAAATTATTATTTTTTTAATATTGACCGCAACACAGCTGGGTGTGACCACAATATGGATTAACGATAGTTTGATTGATTTTTTAATTTTTATCTCTGCAGTTGTAGCGGTGAATTGGGATTTCGCGAACTATGAGCTCCACTAAGGCGCCAATTGTAACTCGTCATCACATAACTAAAGACTTTTGTAAATGAGCTTAGCACCCGTTCATATACTCTATATTGTACGTGACCGTGATCAAGTGTATTGATCACTTTTTTACCCATCTTATAAAAATAGGCGAGAATATTCCGCACACGTACAAGGTGATGTCTGCTATTCAATATTTTACTTTCCTATACTTTTAAGACCTAGATTAACAAAATTTCATTGGAAGCATATTCAAAAACTTTATACTGTAACAAATACCGTACTAAAGAAATCCCGAAATTTTGGATTCAAGAAATTTCATTGGAAAAATCTTTAAAAACTTTACACTGCATTTATTCTAAAAAAAAATTGTGTCGGTAAGACAACCTACTTCAAAGTTCAAGAAAAGTCAGGGGAAAATCATGAAAAAGTAAAAAAAAATTCCAAAAGTAAAAAAAATGGGGACAATTTTTTAACGAAATTGAATTTTTTGTGAACACGTTGTTAGTTTATCATTAGTTATCATTTTTTGGTAAGTCACGCAATCAACATCGAGGTGTTAAAGCGTTGACGCCTATTATTACAAACTTTTAATGTGCAGTATTGCTAAGCAGTCATCACCTCGATCCATTCACATAATCGCTGATTACGGTATATTGAATCTTGTGACTATTGTCATTTGAGATGAGTCACACACCCACGCGCACTCCCGTTCCGGCTCGACACCCTTGAATTTATGAGCGACGCGTCGATCGTCTGTGCCAAACGGTACCCATTTCCTCTACGCACCCAGCCAATCATTAGGTCCGACAGCTGTCACTGTGTCAGCAAATGATACAGTCTGGCAACTACGGAAATCCCCCGCGCCAACAAAAGTAAATTCGTCACAAATTCAGTCTGGCATAATTCAATGCATATCCGAATTAAGTTGTAATTTAAGTTCAAACGCCCCCTCCTCCACTACCGCACGCATGTGCACAATTAAAGCGATATCGGTGTTGGGTTCGTTCCTTTTAAAAAGGAACCAGTTCCAGTTCTCGTTCCTTCCATGAAAAAAATGAACCAGTTCCCCGTTAGAGTTCCTCAAAAAATAAAAGGAACTTGGGCGGTCCGAACTTTCGAAGTTCCAAGATTACTATTTTTTTTATTTTATCATTCCCAATGATTGTTGCGAATTGCAGACTACAGGAGATTCTGTACCCTTCGTGTGGTTTTGGCAATATGTGAGGGGCACATTCTCAACAATACCATGGAATCGAATCTACGAGAGCCCGAGTCAGGAATCGAACCCGGGACCGCCGCACCGTAGCCGGTTGCAAGACCAACTGGGTCACGACGAGTTCAACCAGATATCTTGCTCTAAATAAAAACTGGTACAATACTGGGCGCCAGTCAGACGGCCATCTGTAAAGCATTGTGTTTTTTTTGCTGATTAATGGCTACACGTAGATAAACCGTAGTTCAGGTAGGGAAAAAAAAAATTATAATAAATATAGGTCGCCTTTCAACGTTCAGGTAGCGGTACAATATGCAATTGTGAGGCGAAAAGCGCCTTCAAAAGAACTGAAGACCACCCCAACAGTCTTCATGTTGAGTTCCTCGAAGTTCATTCACTGCACAAAAGGGTTGCGCGCTCGCGCGCGCGGTCTGACATGTACTCTGCCCGAGGCTAGACTTCAGCTAAGAAAGTATCTAGCCAAAACTAGACAAACTCCTTGATAGACTCTAGCTCGGACATTACTCCCAAGTCCTAGCTTGTGTGGACTGGGAACAATAGAATATCTGGCTAGTCCATACTGGGCTATTCTAGAATATGCCTAAACTTGCTTTATGCGCTGCTGGATGGCGTAATTGTCTATGGTGAAATGTAGAATAAAAAAGGGCTCAGAAACTTAACTGACTCACTTTAGGGATCGTTGAACAAAACTTGATGCCAATTTAAAATCCTAGCTGCAAGAAATTTGCTGCATTTGGCAAACTCATATTTCACTTTTGATTTTCGCGCCATATCTAGAAGAGTCGTAGAAGTGAACGATACTCGACACATATATTATCAAATTGATTCAACTGTTATCATTGATTAGAGTCGGGTGCTTTTAAATTTCACTGTAAATGGCGCACAGGTTGCAACAGATACACCCTAATTAACTTCTGTCCGTGCGATATGGAGGGGTAGATTCAACTGGTATCTTTCCAATCCCGTTCGTAGAGAACGGGCTCGATTCGAATTTCACATTTGCACATGAAAATTTGCAATCTATGATTCGATGGTCACATCCAGCTGGCGTCCGCTCTAAAATGAACTTTACCTTAATGTGGATGACCTTCCACTTTAAGATAATGCAGCATATGACTAGCAGATCTGTTTCATTCAAATGTTCATAATTTTAACTGTAGGTATATGTATCTCACTCCATGACTATCCCAAATGCCATCTCTACAATCAATCACCATGCGAATATGGGAATTGTTATAACTTTAGAATAATTAACTTTAACACGAACCGGGATTCGAACCCAGACCTCTGAATACAATCTGATTCTGGATCGAATGTGTGACAGATTTATGATCAGTTACCTAACCAACTGAATATCGGTCCCGTCCTGTACATTACAATCCTGGTTGTGTCAAGGGCTGCGGGCTATACCAAATTTAAACGTCTTGGAAATATAAGATAAAAGTCCTTTCTAACATTCGAACCAGCATTGAGTGATTAGCACTACAGTGATAAAAAAATAATCTATAGAAATTAATTCTATGATAGAAATTTTAACTGATTTTAAACTGAAGTGGGGCGTTCGTCTTTTTAGGTTCAGCATGTATCGGCAAGCATGATATTGGAACTATACCCGGAGATTAATATTAAATTAGCAATTGCGAATACGTGTTTTACTTGAGGAAAACTAGCAAAATAAGGTGCACCTCCTAGATTTCGCTAGTTCAGCAAATTTTTAGCCATCTAACAGAACGGTACGTCACAATACATTTAGCAAAAACGTTTTAGGCAATGGATTTTTTTTCTACTATTAAATGATCGCTACTTGCCATTTTTGCTCGAGCATACTACCGAGTATATACAGTTCCACTAGTCCAGCGTCGAAAGAGAGATTAGTCCGGGGAAACGCGATAAACCGTGGTCGGCGTTCGGAGAGGCCTCTTTGCCGCTTCACAATTAAGCGAAGTCACGCGACCACAGAAACAACCGCGCCGTTGAACAGCCAACAAAACTATCGTGGTAGAGTCTCGTGTTTGTTCGCTCAACAGCAGCAGCAACCAGCGCCAGGCGATTACGATTAAAATCTGCTCGATAGACGGATGGATGTCAGTCGTAACAACTTCCTATTTCGTATCGCCACCATTTTTTAAAAAATCCACACTCGTACACACTGAAATCCCCCGGTTATTTTGACAGCCGAACGATGTTGTTTTTGTTGTTACGTAACGCCGTGGTGTTTCGTGTCCCACCTGACGCGCGGAGAGGCACCACTATGACGTAGTTGTTATTTCCCTCACCTGCGGGGAAGCCAGTCTTTGTGTAGAACTGTTGGTGGAATCGCGGCCGACAGACGAGTGTCTGTAATAGCAACCCGCCGCTGTACTGGTAGTGGGAGAGTGGGTCGTGGCTCACGCGAGTTTTTTTTTTCCCTGGCTTACATCACGCGCGGTCCCGTGACATAATTCAATGGTGGGTGGGAAGTTTGAACTATCAATCGACTTGGCCGCGTGCCTAATTTAAGTGTAGCGAATTTCTTGGCAATTTTTTTGAAATTGTATCGCCGAAATAAGTGGCAAACTTTGTTCCGCACTTTTTTTTTTAGATAAGTCATAATGGCTTACGGCAGTGTTTCCCAAACCTTTTGGCTCGCGGAACCCTTTTTAGAACAACTTTCAATGGCGGAGCCGCTTATAGGCTACCAATTTTAAACTGTAACTTTGTATAACTATAACAGATGGATATAATTTCCTTTCTATCGGGGATTTAAAAAAAACCCCCATGAAAGTTTATTTATTTTTTATGACAATCATTGATTTAGAAGAAAAAAATCGAAATGACGTCATCAATTCAATAATCTGAATTCTGTTTGATTCACAAACAATATGACAATCCTGATCTACACTACTGATAAAATAGCCTAAACGGGCGATTGTAATCGCAAAGCGAAGCGAAGCAACCAACGTTAATAACCGGTCTTTGTCGTCATCGGCAAAGCTATTCGTCCCAGATTATAATTCCGTCTCTGCGTTCACAGCGGACACGTGGGTCTTCTTTTTACCCTAGTTTATTTTTAACACAGCGTATCGATCGTTAAACAACGCCCAATCTCATTTTTTATTTTGCTGATCCAAACAGGATTCATTCTTTTTTAAAAGGAACCTGTTCTAGTTCCCGTTCCTCCGTTGAACAAAAAAAGCCAGTTCCCGTTACTGTTTCTCAAATATTCAAAGGAACCTGGGCGCTCCTAAGTTCTTTTTCAAACGAAACCTTGAAATTTCCCGTTTCTTAGATTAAAAATAAAAAAAAAACATTAGAGGGAACTAATCTGCATGTTCACGACAAATGTAAATTTGGGGACACACAACAAAAGCTTTCAACAGATCAAAAATCTTTTGCAATTTCTATTTGATGCTCCAAAATTGTTCCGCTGACGACATACTTTGGAAAATTGTACTCTTAGAAAATTTAAAGTTATGGCAAAAGGAACCCTTTACACAAAAAAGAAACCCCCGTTCCATTTCTTAAAAAAAGAAACCATTTCCCGTTCCAGTTCCTAAAAAAGGAACCCTTTTCAGTTCCACAAAAATTAAAAGGAACCTAGAGGGTCCTAAATTTCTGAAAAAAGGAACCAGTTCTTAGGAACGGAACTTTTCCGTTCACTTCCTACCCAACACTGCTGGTGACGATGTTGTTCATTCATTATGTACTCGCTCGTTTTCTATTTTCGCAAGTGACAAATCAGTTGTAAAGATCTACAACTCACTTTTTAGTTTAACCATTTTTTTTTAAACGAGTTTATTTTCTCGTGTGAGCTGACCCATATTGCAGCTGATTTTATTTCGCTGTGAAGAAAAAAAAAAATCTATCGGACTATGCCGTTTGGACATTTGCGGGGGTTGGGCAAGCCCTTAAAATGCGGGGCCACACGGCTTTAGTAACATTGCCGCTCATGCGTCTTGACAGCCAAAAATGAGCTGTAGACCTTGTACCGGTAATCCCAGAATGCATTTCCATTTTTATGCGAGGGCACGAATCAATCAGCTGGCTTTGAGCCATGTAAGCTTTATTTTACTAAACTCGCGTAACGCGTTTTTTTTTTTTTTTTTTTTTCAAAATTAGTCTAAAAGCGTGGAAACGTAAAATTGCAACATTACAAACTGCAATTTAGAGAATTTGCGGAGAAAAAAATTACTGAACACTTAGTTTAGTAATTTTTTTTCTGCAGGTTTCAATTTCTGGTTGATGAAATAAAATAGCGGGATATAATTTATCATGCCACGCAATTTCAGACTACGTTTTTGTGACTGTCGGTATTGGCCTTGTCAACTTTGATTAATGGAAAATGTTGGCATACAGGTTTCTCGATTTTACTGACCATTCGTTTTTTTTTATTTAAATAACTGGTTTTCGATTGTTTCGAACAAGAACACTCCACTTACTATGTAATCGTAGATGGAAAGCTCAAGATTATAAACTTTATATTCTGATGTCGAGGCAATTGTTCGCATTTGGCATGTGATTCGATGAAGTGAGATTCACATTTTGTCTCATATTTTTTATCCGGTTTCTCATTCGGTAGTATTTTGGAACTTTTGCAATTTTTCACATAATTTTATTTTTACACAATGATTTAGTGTGTTTTTTTCCATACGACGTCGAGGACGCCGACGAGTTAAGATGTGGCTGAAGTTCCGGGAAGCGACGAGAATATATAAAACAGAGTCTGGCAAAGTCTGGTAATTAATCAATGTTTCATATACATTTCCAAATTACGGGAGAACAATTTTTTTTTTACTTTCGTCAATGCCCTGAAATTTGTCCATTGTGCAGTGTACGTAATTGAATTTGTCCATTACGTACACTGTAGCTTGAACTTAAAACTTGAAGGTGAAAGATGTGAAGGGTGTGAAGATGTGAAAGGTTGTCAGGTGAAAGATGTGTTTCTCAAAAATAAACGTATCGCTTAAATTGAAGGGCTATATATAAATAATTCATTTTCTTTCGAGTAGGCAACCCTGTAGCTGAACATGCTTCATTCCTTGCAGTAGATTTATTTATCTGATACCAGAGAAGCCCAAAAAGCGCCCTTGTTGTTTTTCATGGCAAAATGCGAATGACTGCCACCAGGTTCGCAGCACCGTGCCCAACAGCTGGCCTACGTGAACGTGCTGGGAACGGTCAGCGAGAAGGCTACTCGGAGATTGATTTCCTTAACGTACCATGTGCCAACGTTGCTTGGCTTCACACACGAGTAATTAAAAAAATTGGAATTTGATTCCACGATATATATACGTTTTAATAGCATCTTGCCAGTCGCTCGAAAGCGATTTTTTTCGCATTTATGACCGTCGTCGAAATCTTCTGTTCCTCGTGACATGGAATATGCCGCGAAATTCGATACTTATGAGGCGCCCATCTAATCGCGGTTGTACGGAGCATATGTCAATATTGGATGGGGCAAAACAAGTTTTGGAAAAACATGATAGAATATACAGAGATTGCTAGCTGGGGTCTTGTCAGCATCTTGTAAATATAATGATAGTGCTTGTCTACGCAAACTTCCTAATGCCGCCGTCTTGTGCCTGAAACGATTTGCGGTTGACCGTGTTCATAGTCCGTGTGATCGAGCAGTGCTCGGAACACAAATTGTCACGACAGCTATATAGAGCAACTTTAGTCGGGTGATTAAAAAAAAATGCAATTGGATGACAGTATCTGCCGTGTGGCGTAGTTGTTTAGCGCGTCGAATTATTATTTTTTTTTTTAAAGTCACCGTAGCGCCTAGTGCACCACAGGACTACTGCACCCTCGTGTCTCTATGGAG
>JAUJYS010006429.1:0-10327 GCA_033995665.1 Melogona broelemanni | reverse complement strand
TGAGTAACGTTGCAGACTTGAGGGGAGGTGCACATGTGCAATAAAAGTCGCATGCCACTTGCCGCAATATGACGTTACGCGCTGAGATTTAGTGTCAAACCTGCTTATATGTACGGCCGATTGCGTGTGATTTTGGTCTCTGCAAAGTTGAAAATGCTCAACTCTTCCATGAGACCTGCCACTGAGTCTCAAGATGGCTCCTCCTAGCGTCCACACCGCGAGACTATAGAGATGCAATTTGCTGTCGATGAGAGCTAGCGATATTGCGTAGTTGTTCACATGTGACACTGCCCGCAGCCACAGGTCTTAGACGCAGTCGCATTGACTTTTATTGCACGGATGATCGACCCATTTTGGTACACTAGAAAACTTGGTGACAGCGGTTTTGTTGATGGTCTATTCTTCGCAATCTAATCTTATGTCAGTTGAATTTGAATTTTTAAGAGATTTTTTTAATGAAAACAAGGTTTGGGTTAGCTTTGCTTATTTTTGGAAGCGAAAACCTTTGTGCGGGATGTTACCAAGTGGCATATGAGCATTTTGCATCTTGCACCTAATACTAAAACAATATTGAAACAATAATAGCTAAATTATTATTTTTTTTGTAATTAGAGTTCGCCGGACTATGTTCGTCTCTTTTTTTCGGCGCTGTCCCGAACTACCGTTTCCTAATTCTTCGAATTCATAGTTTTGTGAATTATTATTCCGTAAATACCTTATTCCGATTGGTTACCGTCGTGTTATTATTTTTTTTCGCGAAAAATAAATGGGCATGTTTAAAAATATTTGGCGTTTGTCATTGAAAACGTCGTCGTGCAAACTTGTTTCAATGGTTTAATGCCCATTTTGATGCTGAATCAGCCGGTGTTAGTGATTCATTCATTTCTATGGACATTTGCAGACGGTGGAGCTGACTTCGGCCAAGAGCCGCGAGAACCAGCAAGGCGCTTACCTACAGTGGAAGCCGGTGACCTACACGTCCACCTCACGAACCACCGCCGATTCAACCGTCACACAACAGAACCTGCAGCCGCCCAACAAGTAAGCTATCTTTTATTTGGTCGATCCTTGACCTTTCTCCTGTTGTCTTTTTCCATATTGGCGGTGTCTGCGGTGGCCCAAACGGGTTCTAGTTTGCTTTTTTTAAATTTAATTTTTTTCGTTTTACTGAGTTGCTCATCGATTTCGATAGCAATCTTTCCTTTGCGCATTCCTTAATTTATTATTTTGCTTGATTTATTTTTTTGATATAGTGTGACTGCCATGCAGATTGACTCGCTGTCAAACAGCTTGGCTTGCGCCTATTTCGGTGGAAGCCTTGACCAAGAGCCCGCCGCCTGGATAAACATTTCCTACGGTTTGACAGGGGACGAATACTATAAAGGATACTTGTCTTGGTAAGTAGGCGCGTCATTTCATGACGCATTGTGTTCATGAATTGATTTGGCACAGCTCATTTAACAGCTCATTACTCAATATATGGAAAGGTGAGAGGTTTGTTTATCGACAGTAAAATGCGATTTTCCTCTCGGGACAGAAACATTCTGGCAAAGTTTTACAAAAGTTTCAAGGATGAGAAATTATTTATATATTTGAGGTGTTTTTTTAAGGTTTACGTGTTAGCGTTGCATGTGCAATGTATTTAGACTACCGTTGCTATCCCCTGCAAAAATCAGACTACAGTTAATAAATAAATGAAATTGCTGCGAAACGATTGTATTGTGATTCTGGCAGATATCTATTAAAAATTTTAATGTGTTGGCTGGGTTTTAAATGCTCATTTTTTTTTAAAGACAGCACGATCTAATCGAATTTTGGAACGTTATTGCATATTGACGAAATCAAGATGGTTCCATGTCAACATTGTATTTATTATATTTATTTTTTTCGTGCGAAGGTTATCCATGCGAATTTGGTACCCTCGCACGAGATGCGCGTAATTACTGTTACACACGCTGATTTGCGAATTGCAAGTTTATTAGGTATTTTATCACCTCTCGTAGGACCGTGACCATTGGAACTGGAAAGCCTCCGGAGGAGAGCTTCTCGACCATGGTAAACTTTTCTGCTTTATTTATTTTTTTAATATCCTGATTTTTAAATATGTCTGCTCGAAAATAGGTTTATGTTTGATGGAATCTGTATTTATTCTTGTAGGTCATCGCTATCATCATCGTCGGATTTGGAGTCCCGGCCATTCTAATTATCGTTGGTGGCATTATCATTTTGGTTCGGCGGTGCCGATCCAAGAAGGACGATCTCCACTACAGCCGCGACCGTCTCGTCGATTCCGAGCATTAGCTACTACTGGGAGTCGAGACCTGTGGGCCTTCGCTAGAGGGCTGTTTTTTTTCTAGTGACATCATTAATTGGTATTGTACCAGAGGCGGGTGGCCTCCCTTTGGAGTCCTATCATTTTTTGAACCATGTGGACGTATCTTTATCATGGCGAGCTTTTTTTTTCGTTGCTACTGGAAGTTTAAGTGTTTATTTTCATAATCTATTTTTTCTTTCAAACTGGAGATACGTCTTCTGTTTCAAAATATGGCCGGTTGTCTAACGTTGGCGCGCTGCGAGCAAGGCATGACCGATAATTAATGTCAGTTGGTATCACCACTAGAGAGCATATTTATGTGCACTGGAATTTGTTATGATTTAGTCGATGTGTGGATAATTCACAATTATTTGCGCGTGAATTATCTGATGTTGGGTTTTTTTTTTTTGTATTTGGCATTTTGGCTGAATATGGTTTGTAGTGCACATTTTTGCAATTTTTCCTCCAATCTTGTTGGTGTATCATGGAATCATCAGTCAACACCGGTTTGCGTTTGGTTTGCTTGACTCGTGTAAAAAATATTTATTGTATTCATTCTGCATTTGGAAGCGCAACCAGTGTTTGTCACTATCTGGCGTGCCTTGCCCGCGTCAGCTAAGCCGGTTCCTCTTAAGACTATGTACGACCTTTTTTCAAAAGCTATTTTGACTTGTCTGCCTGTTTACCTTTGCTGACAATTTATCAGCAGCACTCTTTTAAAAAACAATAAATATTAACTTGATTTTACTGGTTTTTGTATTGAAAAAGCTACAATCAATTGAACCATGCCGAGAAATTCTGAAAGTTACGTGCGTCTTTCTTGAGAAAGCTTTCTATTGACGCAGTTTATAGAGATACCAAAAATAAATTTATTTACTAAAACTGTCATTTACTAAAAACAAAATTAATATCAAGGCAGAACGCCTATACTGTTCAGTAGGTTGCGTCGTATTTTTTTTTTTTTTGCCTTGTCGTCTAAGAAATGTCGGAGCATTCATTATATTGAATTTTAACCAAATTGCGACGACAGCCGTGAGTTCATCGAAGAAGAGTTTGTGATTTGTGATGATTTCAGTGAATCTACAAAGTAAATTATATTTTTGTATGCAAAAATAATTTATTAATGCATATGTTACAGGTGCCTAATTTTTTGTTTTGACAAGAAAAATATTTAAAATTAGAACTGTCCATATGAATTATTGGTCAACATGATTTTCCATCATGGATTTACCCATCATATCTAGCGAAAGTCATGCCCGTCCTAAACGTTCCTATTGTGCCTTACCGTTTCTATTGGATAAATTATTTGGAGATTAGCTAACTAGATTCAAATCCAGTTTGGTTACATGATGTTCTGTTTTAAACGTAGTTGCAAGGATAATATGACAAGGAACTCTTGTGGCTTTTCTGGATTTGTTGTGCTTAATGCGGAATTTTACGCTGTATGAGTATGTATCGGTATGTATTTTTTAACCTAGAGAAGCATACTTTTGGCTATGGCAATAATTTAAACTTATTTGAAAGTGACGTTCTAATTTGAAATAACTGTGTTGTGTCTGTGTTCGAATTTCTGACCTCAATTTTAATATTTCGATTTTTTCTATGTCTTTGTTTGTTGCGATTAAAAAAATTCGGTGTAGTAATACAAGTATTTTAAATGCCTAATTTAATTTTTTCCCTGCCATCATAATTTATCTTTTCCTAACTGCATGCACTCTTATTTTCTATTCGTATTAATCACAGGAACTTGTAATTTCTTTAATTTTCGCTGTATGTAAATGTAATTGGAAAATCATTGATTGCACCGTTATAATAAATTTTCATTTGTATATTTGTTTTTGATGCTGAGATCCATGATGTACTAAAAATAGCACCCAAAAAATGAAAAATACTACCAGATTTTCGTTCAACTGATTTTTATTATTAAGTCAAATATTTAATTTAAAATGCCACCGTTTAAAATATGTCATCAGGAACTTAAATTACTATTGTGGCCTATTTTTTTAAAACACTATTGCAGCCTATATTTGGTTTAAAATATTCAAAACTTTTTGTACAAGCAAAAAATAAGGTATTGAAAAAAATTAGTGTATTGTTTATTAAAAATTGGAATCAATTTGTTAGAATCTGAAGACGCTTCAGGCCACTTAGGTTAAAACCTATAATAAATTCATACCATGTTTTTAACTTTCCACTGAGTATTTTCTACAATAAACCCACATTATATTTTGGTTTTCTCTCTTTTGGGGGTGATTTTCATGCATAAATCCTTGATAGATTAAAAAACAGCAATTTTTTGCTTCAAATGCTCCACCTCTTACTCCATCATGTTTAGCCCATTTAAAAAAATAATTTTTGTGATAGTGGCAAAGATGCTGCATCCTTCCTGTTTGGTTCCTTTCCATTAATATTATGAATACATTTCTTATTCGATAATGGGCTGGCTTGAGTGGATAATTCACCTTTCAATTAAAGAGTGAGATAAATTGTGACCAGAAATATTTCTAAGACTTGCGGCAATATTAGTCTATCGCTAAGATAATTAAAATTGCCAATTTGTGAATAATCACTATGTCCCAAGTCTGTCCGGTATGGTCTACCTCTTCTTGTAATAAAATCGGGTTGAACCGTCAAGAAAATTAAGTCAGAATTTGTTCTAGTCTGGTTTTCAAACTTAAATGAACCACAGTAGTCGCCAACTTTTCGTACACGTTTATATGAAAAAGAACCACAACTAGAATTTTTTATACTAAACTTTTATTGTCTAACAAAATGTCACCGTATAAAAATACAATTGCACGCACGAAATTATTTACAAAAATTTGTATCTTAAACAGTTCACCGTTGCACAATGTAATTTCAAGCTGCCATTTTAGAGTTTAAAAATTTGTAATAACAGGGCTAAAATATACAAACTTGCTACCCGCCAGCAAATAGTGAAATACATAAATCTTCTCAATAACTATTATGGCACGAGAACACCACAGAATACCAAGTTAAAATTTTACACTCGTGCAACCCCCAGAAAACGTGTAGTTCAAGGCACTCGTTGTACTATCATTTTAATAAAATGTATTCTATGCAAAAAACCAAGTCAAATTGTTATTTGACATTTAAAATGTGCTATCCGTCAATTTAGCTAAAATTTGATATATTCGAAAAGCGAGCAATCAAATTTGTGTCAATATAAAAAACAGAAAAAATATCAAAATCGCGTATAACGGTTGTCAATCTATAGCCTGGCCCGGGAAACAATCAATCGCATCTGCTTGTCCAGTTCCAGGATGATTTTATTGCCGGGCTCGTAGGTGCCGGTTCTCAGCAATTCCTCCTTTTGATCCATCAAATTGTTGAGCAAGCTCTCCTCAATTTTAGTGAGCGCCTTTTTACTGCCCGTCGGGCCGGCGGTCTCCATAATGTTCGCCAATCGTGAGGCTCTTGCGTGATCACGGTCGGATGGCGGACAATTGGATGACAGCTGTTGAGAACCGCTGCGATCAGCAAACAAACATTGGTTACACCTTTGTTTTGTTACGCCAAGCTTCCAATGCAATTTCAATGCAACATTAAAATTCTACGAGAAAATAAAATTACTCGTAATACCTCTTAATTTGCAATTGAAGGTTTTTGAGTGCGTGCTGCTCCTCTCTAATGTTCTCTTTCTGCTGAGACGTCGCATACTGGAGCTTCATTTCCTCCAACTCGGATTGCTGTTTGGCCAGCTGGATCTGAGCTTCGCTTTGCATCGCCTGCTTGATGCGAGCCAGCTCTTTCAACGAGCGGCCGTACATCTGCTTGTAGTGGGCCTTCGATTTAGTCAGCGCATTGACTTTTCTTTCCAATTCAGTCTGTCGGGTAAAGAAAAAAAGAACATCGGTCAAGATCATGCGCCCACGTCAACACAGATTGATGTCTCTTTTTTTAACCCATGAATTAAATATGATTGAAACCGTGCCAAATTTTGAGATTAGCTCACCTTTTCAATGTGCATGACGTTCAGGTCCGACTGGAGTTTGAGCTCTGGCTTCAGGTGCTTGTCTCTGAACGCATAGAACTCGGCCTCCTTGTGTTCCAGTTTCTTCCCGGTTTCGCCAAGTTGCTTCTGCAGTTTGACACATTGGTCCTGCAAAATTCTATTTTTATCCCTGTAAAAAAAAAGTATATAAAATATGTGTTACGTTTAGAAAAAGTAAGATTTTTTAGTTTATTGATCTGTGACGTTTACATTCCGCAGTCAAAGCAATGCAAACCTTGAATATAGATGGTATGCAATTTCTAATAAACATTGTCGCTAGTTTTTCTAAAATTATTCAAGAAAACAAATTATGATACCTTTCCAACTCGACTTTGTGGTCACAATCGTCCTTCATTCGCCGAGAAGCATCCTTAATATCTTGCACGTGCCTGTCATATTCTGCCTGCATATCGTCTTTCATTCTCTGGATCTTGTTTTTGTGGGACAAATAAAAAAAAACAAAACATATATGACGATCGATGTTCATTTCACACACTATGAATTGAAATATAAAAAGTAAAACGATTTCATTCGTTCTGAACAGTAATCGAGTCGGCAGACTGAACAGTAATCGACAAAAAATAAAGACCGTTCAAAATTTACCTCAGATTCGTTGTTTAACAGCCGCCGCTCTCGCTTCTCTACGTCGGCGAGAACGCTTTTCAATTTGGCTTCTAGCTCCCGGTATTCGGCCAGCTGTCGTTTCGTCGTTATTTCTCGCTCGGTTTCCCGGCGCGTCCATTCCACCGTCAAATCCTTCATGTGCCGAACCTCCTTTTCTTTCAACTAGAATTGTAATAAAATTCCCTTTACCATTAAAAACTAGACACACTCCTAATGCGTTTGCGACAGATTTGCCAGTAATCGTTTATCAAGAAATGACTAAATTAAAAAAGCTAGATTTTTTTATTAATTGAACTGGCCTTTTTAAAACTAAAAAAAATGATCGAATTTCTAGCAGTAAAAAAAATGTACCTCTTTCATAAACATTTGTTCCTGCCACTCTTTCCACTGTTCCAACTCTAGAGCGACGCCTTCCGCCATCTGCTGTTCATCGTACAGCTTCTTCTGCGCCTTGTTCGAGACCAGCCCGCTTGGAGCAACCGTTCGTGGAATGTCACTTCGAATCTATACAATGGTGTGCGTAAAAAATACCCGGATGTGAGCTAAATTTGTACGCCCAACAACGATAACACAATGGCACTATCCAATCTAACATTAGTCACTCAATTTCAAATTGCCCTCCACATACCTTATTAGATTCCTTGTTCATGGCTGCACTACCCGTGCGAGTCAACTCGTCCAGTTTCAGGTACACTTGCAACTCCGCAATTATTGATTCCGCCGAATCCTTCACGGCCGCCACTTGGGAGTGGCTTTGCCGCGAGACCGTTTTACCATTCTCGTTCTGGTGTAGCGATAAAATATAAATTGCGGATTAGCTTGGCCACCATAATGTTAACAATTAGTCACCTAATTCGAAGCAAAGAGTGCGCGATCAGACAATAAGTTGAAGTGCCGGTGGAATAGTCCTCTTTGCCCGAGACGAATCTGAATTTCGACAAATTATTTCAAACGTCATCATAATTCGAGTTTGTGGCATTTTACTCACAATGGTATGGCATTTATCCTGTTCGACGAGGCTGGCCAGGCTGAGGAGCGCCTGTCCCAGCAGCCGGTCCTGGGAGGTGGAGACGTCTCGATGAAACACCTCCACGGTGATGGGATGCCGGCGAAATATGTTAAGTAGCTGTGCTGGCTGCGGCGAGGAGAAACTGAAGGACGTCATGCCGTTGGGCAGGTACGCCAGGTTGCCGGACGTCTTTACCACCACGGTCGGGTGCGTCTCGATCGGACCCACGTTGCCGAAATGCGAGTAGGAGTACCTGCACGAAAAAAAAAAAGCTCAGGGATGAGTAAAATCTCTATACGTTTCCACGGACAATAAAATGACAAAACTAACAAAAATTTACATTTTTTAGATTCTTTAGTTCGTATCGTATCGCTTACCTCAAAAAACAGTTGACGTTGAAAGGAAGGGAGACATTTCGGATCGTCTTGAGATCGACGCTGAGGTCGAAGTCGTGCGTCTCCTCTTGCGGTTTTTCTATGGTGACGTCAGAGTCCTCGGGTTGACTTTCTATATTTCGCAAATTAAAACAAGGATCAGATTTTATGTTCAATTTATCAGTTCACCATAAGCCGGAATTTTAATTTTCCTGATCACTCAGGTTGAATGTTAAACCAAGAGTTGTAAGAGATGTAATAAAATGTTCTAGTACAAGTTCCACTTCAATTCGAATACAATTACCTTCCAACAGCCCTCCCTGCGATATCACTGGTTCATCGGTGGCCGTGTCAGACGAACTCTGCGACGCCACAGACTCGCTGTCCGACGACAGCGCCGCCAAGGTCTCCCGTGGCGGCGCATCGAGCCGAACGTCCAACTTCTCAGGGGGACTCTGCGGGTAGCGCAGATTGCGTCGGCTAGACGACTGAGACTGCTGCTGCTTAGTGGGAGTTCGCTCGATTTGGCCGTTGGTTGCGTGCTGCTTGGACGCCGAGTTGGAACCGATGGGCTCGACCCGATTGATCATAGTCTGGAAAACAATGACAATATCTTGAACTGCTGAACACAAATTAATTTTTTAATGGACCAGCTAGTTGTCGGTTTGTCTTGTCTCACCTTCTCCTCCTTGTCAATGGTGATCACAACTCCGACGACAGGTTTGATGTTGTCGGAAGCATCGTACATTTGGCTGTGGCGAGATGTTTTCAGCTGTAAAAAATAATCATTTCTACTTATAAGACGACCAAATGGAGTGGATACACAAAAGTAAACTCTATGCTAAATATTGGTTTAAATAAAAGCTCACAAAGAACAAAACAGCGCAACGTTAAGATTTTTAACTCGACATGATGGCAAATTTCAGACAGTCGTGGTTTTTGAATCTGGTGGCCTTACCACGTAGGAGTTTTCTATAGTGACGGGCTTCTGGAAAATGTCAGTGCTGCCCGGTTTCAACAGATCCTTTACGGGGATGTCGGTGGAACCAAGCGACGTGTCTTCGTGGCACAGATGAACCTACAAGAATCAAACGACCAAAACGATTCGAGACATCAATATATCAAGTCCTCCAATTTTCCGGTCACTACCACACAATGCGGTGGTGGCCATTAGGGGTAGGGCGCATGTAAATGTGCACTTCCTATGGAAACAAAAGAGATGTGGTCCGAGTACACATCTTTAACTACGAGCACTTTCGCTACCTGAATGCCAGGCTGCATACTGAAGAAGGCCTGAAGCGCGGGCACGCTGCTCCTCACTTTGGCGGAGGCCCGTTCGGGCGCAAAATTCGCGTCGACAATATCGTGAAACCGATCCGTCTGTATGTCGTTTCCCAGCAACGAGTAGTAGAAGAAGAAGCCTCGATGGTCGGCGGGCAAAACGTAGGAGGTCGGCATGAGCTGAAAATAAAATCGATTTTTTGTTCTTCTAAATATGTTAATGGATTCCAAATACTCGAACGACATAATTTTGAATCGGCACAGCGTGAGGAACAGAACTGTGGCAGGATAAGAAATCTACCTGATCCAGGTTTGCCCCGAACCCTATTGTCACGGACAACAAGAACAAATCCTTGCACGTATCCGCCGGTCCAATCTGATAATATTCCCCGGCGTCGTTGAGAATGGGCGTCAGGTCGGTGGACGCGAAGCCGAGGTATGTTTTGGGCGGTGACTTTGCACTGGTTGGAGCTAGAAAATTCACAAGAATTATTAGGAAAACCAATAAATAATTTGAACAAAATCTGTAAAATGAAGTAAAAATTGATCCTGACGAACAGGACGGCGGAATGCTCGAAATATGATGAGTAACATCCATGGGCGCCCGCAGGGGGGTGCAAAGGGTGCGCTTGCACCCCCCTGGATTAAAAAAAAATTATAAACATTTTCATAATTTTTTTTCCCCGCAATGAGACAAATTCGGAATGGAA
>JAUJYS010006428.1:0-10327 GCA_033995665.1 Melogona broelemanni | reverse complement strand
CAAAATCCATATCTCCATAGAGACTCGAGGGTGCAGTAATCCTGTAGTGCACTAGGCGCTACGGTGATTAAAAAAAAGCAACTGATATTGTAGTTGAAAATTTACATAATTTTCACTTTAAAATTAACTACAATCGTCAATTTCTAATTTGCGAGTCATGCGTAACATTTGTGGTTACAACTGTAATTATTTAACACTGTTCATTGTTAAAGAATAAAGTGTTTGTTTAAACATAATTATATTTGCATTAATAATTGTTTACGTTCGATCTGGCCGAGTGGTGAGCGTGCTCGCTCGCCGACTAGCGGATCTGGATTCGATTCCCGGTGTAGTCGATCGTTGGATTGGCTCGTGGTACTGCGCGGGAGAAGGCAATTAATAGCAAACCACCTCGGTGTCTATAGGTCTCACGAGGCTTTGGACTGAAGGTCTCGGCCCTGGTTTTCGGCCCTGGGGACGATATTACTGGCCATATGGTCAGGCTAATCCACCCCTCCCGCTTCTCCAAACCCTCGCCAATCCCTTTCCTATGACCACCTCCCCTTCTCCCCCAACGCGCGGTCCTTCCTCAGCAACACAGAATACCTTAATTTTTCCATTATCCCATTACCCTCACTTAAGAGACAGACCCCTATCAAGATTAATGGATGTGTTTTGGACAAGGAGTAATAATGTATTGCGCCTCAATGAGCTCCGCGTGTAAACGATTCTCATACGCCGCACACGGAACCCAGATACGCAGCAATGTGTCAAACGACTAGAATATTCGAACGGAGAACTGCAGTTAAAAAATTGCAAGTAATAATGCTAACTCTGTAAAAAAAAAAAAAAAAATAACGTCTCAATTTTAGAATATTTTTTTTAGAATATTCCGCTATCAAGATTTTAACTACTAAGCTAACTTTAAAAATGAAAAAAAAATGTAAGAATGAAAAGTCATTCATTAGTAGTGACTTGACATTTAAAATAGAAAATGCATTGATTGCGAAAGAAACTGATCGTTAAAGAAGATATGTCAAAAGAAATAATAATGAGTAAGAAATTCGCATGAATCACAATTTGTCACTTACAGTAAGTTCGGCTGACAATTTTAGGAAAATGCCACAAAAAAATTAATTACGGTGAAATTTCGATCTCATTACCTCATACGAGTATTATTATTATATTATTATTATTTTATTCTTATTTTTTACTCCTGTTTACTGTAGTGAATATCACTACAGGATATTTTATACCCCTCGTAGCGCTATGGCAATATATGAGGGTAACATTAATCGATACATTCATTGCAACTACAACGGTGCCAAACCAAAAAACTAGAACAGCGCCATCTAGTAATATCGGAAAGCAAGAAAAAGAGAATATCTTCCCACGCCAGGTAACATCAGAGACAATCAATAACATAGATCTGGCGTTGTATATTTTTATAAAATAATAAAGTGTGGCTTAATTCACCTTTGCGAAACGTCGATCACCTGGAGTTCATCCATGACGTCCAACGCGCATTTATTAATACGTGTGTAATGCAAAATGTCCGCTCGCGTTTCCCGTTAAATTTATATCGCCTCGATCGGCCGAGGCGACATCTACGCTTGGGCTGCAGCGCAGAACCGATATGCCCGTGCAGCTACCATTACAAATTATTCATACACCCGCAACCTCTCCCACCAATACAAATCATAACCAAATCGCCTGTCTCGTTTAAACGTGATTCATATTCCGGGCGGGGGGACCATAAAATTCGATATCGATTATATTTGCTAATTGAAAATCGAATTGTGGTCTGTAGGGGAACGGTGCTTTGTTAAATGCATCTAATGATCGTGTGAGCTAGTATGATTTTTTTATTCGATTAAATCTGTGATCCCAACCATAAAGAGAAAAAAAGTAAACGTGAAACGAGAATAATACAAAAATTAAGAAACAAAATTATTAATCCACCACAAACGTTAACGAGATTAAAAAAATGCATTCAATATTAATCACCATATCATGAATAGAATATCAGAATTTTGATCAATAATTTGGAATCATGAATAGAATATCAGAATTTTGATCAATAATTTGGAAACTATCACTCAATAATGTTCAACAATTGAATACATAAGCTAAACATTTCTGATTCCAGGCTAAATTCTCAAAGCTCAAAAATAATTTAAACGACGTATGCTCAAAAATTGCTCAGGAATTACAACGGACAGATTTAACAATGAGTCCACAAGCCTACAAATTTTTAATTACAGATTAAATCCTAATTAATTGGTCCAGGCAACTATCAGCCTATCCAATAATTAAAAAAATCTCGTATTCTGTCTTGAATTTAAAACATTTAATATCGATATCGATGACAATCAATTTCGCACAGCCACAATCTCGTCTTGTCCAACCAAGACCAGATCCATGATTGGTATAAAAAATATCGATTCAAGTAAACAACCTTTAGCCCTCCACTGAACACGAGACAATACTCGAATAAAGCTCTTGTCACGTGACGATACTACGGCCACCAATCTCGAAAGCCAACACTGCAATTACAGATGCTGAGATGCCCGGATGTGGACGGTGGTCGCACGGGTCTGACGAAGACAGGAGAACCCACCGACCGCGAACCGAGAACGAACGTGCGGCTTTTTCCCTGGGACCAAACGCTCGCTTGATCGGCCGACCGAAACGATCAGGTTTTCGCGGCTTCAACCCTATGGCGCAGCGACGAACAATTGGTTAACGATATGGACTCATATTTATGGCTTTCCATAACCCCCCCGCACCCCGTGATCCCGGAGTTTCCCGCAGTTGGAACCAGTAGGATCCCCCAAACCACCCCCATCTCTTCCCCGCAACCACCACCAAAACACCCATTCTCCGAGAAAAAAACCCGTCACATCAGCTATATCATATTCAGCCCTGGTTACAAGACATAGAAATTTGAATGCATTAATAACAAATTTTCCCAACAAATTCATGATCCGTATTTTTTTAAAAGTTAATTTTTAACATGTATTATTAAATTTCAGAAATCAGTCAGTAAAATATAAAAATATTTAATGGAATTTATGAAATACCAAGAAGCGTGGTCCCCGTGGAAGCGTGTTTCTCCTGAGGTATTTCGAATTTAAGCTAAATTTTAATGTTCGATTTTAATCACAATTCACCGTTTAAACTTTTTTTCCCTAATAATTTCAATGTCATTTCAGAGATGCACCGTGTAATGTTACTGGCAAGTCGATAAATTGTAAGGATTAGCAGCACAGGTGTACTTAAATAGATAAGCTAGCTAACGGCTGCATCTTGCATCATGCCTTAACAATTAAACACTATTAAAAATTAATTAGATAAGTATTCCAAGATTCTAAAAGAAAAAGTATCTGAGACAAGTGACCTTCGTCCCCTAATATTCAATAAATACATATTACCGGATAATATTCAGAGATGAATTCTAATCATTTTCAGTTACATTTTTATCGCACGATTCCTAAGATTTCCAGAAAACACATCTATACAAACCTTAAAATGTACGTCCTACAAAATGTACGTCCCGCTCTCAGTTTACCAGAAAAAAAACCAAAATGCCGCATTGAAAGCGACACCTCGTGACGTATTAGCGGTTCCAAAGTGACCTCACGTCCCCTATTGACCCCAACGGCCCTACGTCAAGACAGTCGAGAGTTCGATCGTGCTCGTCCATGCCAAGCAAAACAGTTCCTCCACGCATCATTTAGCCTAATTTCTGAATAGTGGCGTTGTTGTGCGCCGTCGAATAATCCGGCAAATGACTGGAGCATAGGGTACGCATGCGCACTCATGGGGGTTATGAGGGAGGGGGGAGGGGATAGTGAAGGGGGCCGATGCTGGAGTTGGTAGGAGGAGGGGGCTAGCTCAATAGAGGGGAACAGATACCATGAGCAACCAATAATTTAGGATAGGCGTATTATCAAAAATTAATGGTATCGAACCGACTGTCCCCGTTTTACAGGGCGGTACAAAAGAAAGAGTTGGGTTTTTGAAAAACCCCGAATTGGCCCAATCGTATCTTGCAGCAGTTAAGCGTGAACCTGTATTGTGGGGTGGCAACTGCAGTCACGGATGAAGTATGTTTTGCGGACGAAACAGAGGTTCGCAACTTTTTTTGTTTATAATGGATAAAAAATTGCTCATACCAATATGATTACTGGAGGGGTTTGTAATTTGGAATATAGATTTGTGATTTTATTTATTTATTATTGTCAATCTGTTCATATAAATGTAATCGCACCAATATTTAATCGGAAAAATAATTTCAGGTCCAATTATCTTTTCAAAAAGTTAACCCATTTCAATCCCTACTCCTAAAACCCCATGGTGAAATTATTGAAAACACAATTTTGTGTCGAATTTACCCTCATCTGATTTCCCGAATTAAATATTATGAAATGAATAATAAATAACAAATATGATTAATCACAACGAGAGTAAAGCGACGATATACGAGAAATTAAACATTAAACAATATTTACTACACATAATAAGACTCACGAACGAACAAGCCTGTAACATTGGGAGCGGTGGCGCGTTCCTGTAATCCCGCTGATGGGAAGCGTACGGACCGATGGCATTCTACGAAGTCTACGGTCCCGGGTTCGATTCCCGGCGCAGGCTTTCGTTTATTCGTTAGCCTGGGGTACTGGCGTCACCCCTGAGCTTCCATTAGGGAGTCCAGACCTTAGGGGTGGATCCTGCAGTCTGGCTATTCCAGCTGCATCCCGCTTCCCTTCCCTTCCCTGCCCCTCGCATATATATCTCCATAGAGACATGAGAGTGCAGTAATCCTGTAGTGCACTAGGCGCTACGGTGATTTTAAAAAAAAAATAATAATTATTATTTAGTGAAAAATAGTTAACAAATTTGTTCCAATGTGCGTGGCTTTTACTCATGAAGCGTTTTATGAACTTCTGTTAGCCATCGCGAGGAATCTTCTTACTTGAGAATTGCTGGCGCGTTTAGCTCCGAGTCGATATAAGCTTCGGATTATGTATCAGTTATTTTGCATGGCAATCGTAAGTCGATTGATCTCGACCAAAGGTCGCGTTTGAAAATCCTGCCGACTTCCAATTGCTTGGCGGCTCTCTTTGTGTGGCTCAGTTGTCGGTATCATCCGGTTAAGGTGCTTCGAGCCGTCGTTTCACACGAGGGATGGTTGGAAAATAAGTTCCGTTACGATTTTTAAAAAAAGGAACATTTTTTCAAAATACCAAGTATTTTATTGATATTTTGAAAAACATTCCTTAAACTACTTTATTATTACAAGATAAATTTTAATTATTTTAATGCTCTATGAACTATCGGTTATGTTTTACGATGTACACGTCTATATGCACATTTTGCGTTATATTATTTATTTTATTATTATTAAATGCTTTCCGTCAATGCTGAAGCACTTTTCATAGCGCAGTACCAGACATTGTAACCGAAAGGCAGTAATATTATAGGAAATCGGGGTACAACTACACGTAACTCCCAAGATGGAGCAGAAAATACGGTATCGAGTTGGGGCGCGTAGCGAAACTGACTTACCTAGCAAAAAATATAACATGAAGTGACAAATCAGGTGAGACTGAATTTCACTACGCTTCCACTCGATACCGTATTTTCTGCACCCTCTTGGGAGTTACGTGTAGTTGTGCCGAAATCGGTTACTGTCTAATATGTCTTGTTTATGATGATTCATTGAGTGACTGAGTTTCGCATTCAAGAAACGAACTGGTACGCGCGGTGGGATATCCACGGCACAGGCGGCAAATTTACGGGTACCATAATAACATATTTTTTAAAATTTAGTTTCACTGTTAAGTGTAAAGTTATTGAAAATAAATTAATTGTTTAACGTCTTACACGACGACGAATTTTTTTTAAGCGTAACGGAACTTATTTTATGGACATCCCTCGTACTGAAACGTGGCAAAGATTGGCGCTGCCATTATTACCGCATCTTTTACCCTTTAGCGCAAATACGATAAATTACGCCTGTCTGCGTTAAGTATTTTCTTAAAATGATTATGGCAGTTGCGTGTTGACCTACGGGTCCATACATTATACCGGGGAAAGGTTTTCAGTGCCGCCCCACCGCCCCCACCTCTACCGCCACCGCCACCCCCAAGCCCCCTGGCAGGTCTTTAGCCAGACACAGTACGCAGAAAGATATCACCGTCATAAAATATCTCTAATTTAAGTACGGCCTGTTAAACAACATAGCTGATGGGGCTGCTTCTCGGCGCGTCGTTTCGTGTTCGCGCAGTTGTCGCCGAGAAGCTGAACATTGAGCGCGACCTGACTTATTAGGCTGGTAAATCGCCTGCCGCGATTCTCTTACCACGTTGGCTTCGAGTAGGATCTTGTATTTTTTAAAAAATTATTTAGAAAGGTGGAACTTGGTTGGGCTGAAACAAATTCAACGCGCTAAATTATTTTCGTTCGCGTTAAATTATGAATAATTGGACATCTCGGAATTTGGAGAGTTCGGGGGGCGTTTCAAGTGGTAACGTTTGAACGTTGCCGTAATTCAAAACAGCTATAAGGCGCAATAATTATTAAGGAAGGTGTAATAATGTTTTTATCCGTGTAATGTTATGTTGCCAACATCCCATTTTGAGCGTGAACTTAGTTTTTGCTTGAAGTTGATTAATTCGAACTCGACGACTAACCAGTTTACATTATCAACTCTTAAAAATGATATAGTTGTACGCGCGATAAATAACAGTAACAAATGTAGATTCGCGCGAGTTAAGATTAGGAATAAAGATTTTTTTACATGTCTACTTCTGGCCAACGATATTATTCTTCAGAAAGTTAATACCAATTCATCACAACAGCTCCTATAACTTATCCTATTAATGTGAAAATGAAGTGTTCGGTTCAGCGCCGAAATAAACTTTTGAATTCTATGTCCTGGGAGTCGTTTGTCTATATATTTTTTCCAAACTCTAGAAATTGTTCTATTACTTGTTTTTTATCCTATTAATGTTGACCAATATATTAACCGGTAACCTGATTAAGGTGAATTTCAGTTTTCTAGACGATGGGCGATACTTCTGGTTGCAGGCCAAACCAAGAACTTCGAAGGCATGCTGGTTATGTGTATCTACAGAGTGTATTTCTACAGGGTGTCTTTCATGGGTGCAATGCACTTTCACACGTTTCATGGTGTGAGTGTAATTCTACGAATAGACTAATTATAATGTGGTGGTGGTGGTGGGGGGAATTTATCGTATTGCCTCGTGAACTCGGCGATCCTAACAAGAATAAATTGCTGACGTTTTATATTCGCGTACATCATCCCTGTACATAGGAAGTCTCGGCCCCGTCCTAACAGTGTCACACTTGAGTACGCATTAGTTGCTGTCTGGCCTGATTAGATTTTTATAGGTTTGTTGGTCATTACTAAGCTGACGACAGTATGGTGGGTTTCGTGTGCAGCGTAGACAAAATGGCAAGTGCCTTGACTCCATGTCGAACTTCGCATCTCACCCATGACCTTCCTATTTCCTGTAGGAGACGGTAATTTGGGAATGTTAGTTCCGCTTAAAATCCTTGCCTGGAACCGACATTAAGGATGTCTAAGGATATTAAAAAATATGTACATCTGGCGTGCTGTTGTTTATTACTTGTATGCTAGGTTTTTAAGTGACACCAAATTTTAAAATTATTTTATTTATTTATTGATATTCTAGTTTTCTGTCCAACCTGTTTTCGTATTTACTCCTAGCTCAGCGATAGATAATTCGCCTGTTGTACGGCGATCGCGGGTTCGATTCCCGACTCGGGCTCTCGTTTATTCAATCTTGGGGCACTGGTGGAAATGTGCTCTTCCACAACTGTACAAGAAGTTACATGAGGTTTGAAATATCATTTTGTGTTATTCACTTCAGTGATTGCCAATCAATTGTCAATTTTTTGTTTTCGTTAGATGCGTTGGATATCGTAGGATTACATGAGACGTTTGCCGTAAAATGATGAAACTATGGCTGATTGTTCAGCGTTGATTTCGATTCTTTGTCTCGCATGGAGGCACTAGGTCTTCGAAGGATTTTCGTGTTGATTAATGTATTGCGCATTGATTTCTATCCCGTGAAGTATGGAATTCTGGGTGGGGTCTTACATTTATTGGATGTGTGGGTGTGAGATTGGGGGGGGGAGAAGTGGAGGGGTTTTGACATGATGGTAGGGGAACACCATTAATTTGTTCGATCAACATGGCAAATATATCGTCATAAAATATTGACATTGTTGACATTTGCTAGGCAAAATATAGAAGCAGCGTCGATGTTTGATAATATCGTTCCGTTCGGATTTCGTTGAATACCATTGACGAATATTAGTGTATCTTTGTAGTAAATCATTTCGGTCGTCGTTCTGGAGAATCTTAAAATGGCGGCTGTATAATTAATACTCTTATACATTTTGCCAGTTAAATTGCAAGATGCATATACAGTAGCATGGAAATATCACCGAACAGATATTGATTTTTTTTTTCCTTTTGGGCATCATTTTTTTAGACGCGTAGTTATAGGCACCGTTTCTTTTAATAACAATGCAAGTTCATCGCTGCACGCGCATCCATGGTGCAATAATTCGTTGTCGATAATTGGCATTGTGCCTATGGGGTTCACTCAACCAGTGTTGCCGAGCGATACCTGCGATCGTTTTTATCTTTTCTTCCCAAGAAATATGGAGCTGTCGTCGGATCTAACGAGAAACCCAGGTGCGTAAGAATGCCTTCGTGAGACCTTAAAATAGGTAATCCTTAAAATGACAGTGTTAGTACGATGGCGGTGCAGTTTTTTGTATTGTTGAATACGTAATGGTAGGCATGTTTTTTTTTCTTCTATTTATAAAACGTAGTTAGTGCAGGCACGGTAAAAATGAGTAAAAATTTAATTGCAGTTGAATCTTAAAACCAACCATTAGATACCAAAAGCCAATTAGAAGATACTTCTTCACTGTTGACATGTGTTGTGCTTTATTAGAAAAATAACTTTAGATTTAGCTGTTTATTTATACACGGTTTCGGTTGATCAGCCATAGATTCTGGAAATGAAGTCTTTAGAAATGCGGTTACTTTTAACGTATGCGTTGACTTAGGAGTTCGAAAGAAGCTTATCCTTGGAAATCCATTTTCCGAGCAAAAATACCTTTACCATTTTTTTTAAATGTTTTAAAATTACAGGATCACAGGTACATGTACACGTTTCAAAAATATCCAAGACCTCTCGTATCGACTCCAAAGTTTTTGTAGTTGGTATCTGGCATCGATAACTGCCCAATACATAACTGGAAAAGTACCTGCAATTCTGACACATACGAATACAAGGGGTTTGAAAAATCTAATTTTCAAGAATTTCAAAACATCAATTTTTCACCACGTACATGTATAGCTGGCATCGAGATATGTTAAAGGTATGCAAAAAAATCCAATTTGCCCTATGTTTATGTGGTGATTCTAGGAAATGTGTCTGATCTGAGGATGTTCAGCGGCACGGTATGCAAAACGAATCATGTTTCCCCTTATCGGCACTTTGGAACGATGTGTCCATAAGACATGTCAGGAGATGTGGTTCCGCCGAGATAGCGAATTTCTGATTCGCCGTGCCGCCCGAAAAAGAATTAAAGAGATTCGATTATCTTTTTTTTTCTTCTTCTTTTAGTCGTTGGCGCAATTAATAAACTTTCATATATGCTTATTTCGAGCCTGTAAGGATCTAGTTTGCTCCGCGCTTTTATGCAGCGACTATCTCGTTTGTTTTTTTGTCTACTTAGCTAGTTGTTAACTCATACTTCAAAGTGCTTCCAATGTTGGTGGCGTTCGGCCCGACAGTGTTATCGTTTCACTGAATTGAATAGGAGAGTATGTAACATTAAAGATAAAACTGGCATCGCCCACTCTCGAAGTGATTCGAAATTTCGTGCTTCAAAAGCGTCTGGTGTGGTGTATGGCTTTTATCTTTGAGCATTTTGACTTCTATATCTTTCCATAAAAGTTGGCGAATTCCAAAGGGTTTTGGAATTCCTTTGGGGTTGGTGTCATTTTGTTGCCATCATTGGTACGATAATATTTAGCCTTATGTTAAATGCGTTTTTATTTGTTTAATTATGTTTTTGTTCGATGTGTTTTGATGACATTGTGGACTTCGGTCACACACGCTGCAAAAAGTGACTATCAAACATTTTTCTTATTTGAAACTGAAATTCCCTTTTATGATCGTTAAAATTTAAAGAGTTATCTATAATTATAAAATACAGTTCCCTACCTTTGTCATGCCTAACCTTGTCCTCAAAGGTTTTCTGTACATCTCAT
>JAUJYS010006427.1:0-10327 GCA_033995665.1 Melogona broelemanni | reverse complement strand
CTTCTGCCGGGAATCGAACCCGGGACCACCCGTTTTGTAGTCTATGATTATAGCCACTGTACCACGGGGGCCGCATACCATTAAATTAAATTTAAAAATATAATTTAAGATTGCCATGACAATCGGTTAAGTATATTTGCAAATGTTTTCAAAATGTGTCAACGTTGTCATGTTTTTCAAGTAAATCATGTTAACACGTCCACAACGCCTGATATTTACTCCAATCACACAAAGTCGTGCAGTGAAGCCAAGGAAAATAACCAGCAGCACATAAGGTGTCTAATGCTTTCATATATACCTGTCCGTAGAGCCGCGTGGCCGCTATCTCTCCCTGCGCCCTGGCGGTCAGCCCATCCAGATGAGCCGGCGGCACACGATGACGATTCAACAACACTCCGTATTGGGATTCAGTGGCCGGATGACCCCGGTCCTCTCTAGTCCCCACCGCCGTCGCCGCTGCCCTGCGATGACCTTCATCGTGGAATCTGATCACCTCGTAGTGGTTATCTTCCGTGCTGCGATTGGTGGTGAGGTCACTGTCACCACGTAACCTGGGAGAAGTGGAACGGAGAGGTGTAGCGTGTTCCACACGAACCTCTCGCAGCTGAGGTGCCGCCAGAGCCCGGGTTGGACTGCAGTTGGCGTAAATACGTTCCGGTGGTGTGGTGTTGGCCAACCTATCGTCACGGGGGCCACGGTCTTCGCGATCCCGTAACCGTTCAGTTCGACGTGGGGCCGCAGAAGATAGTGGCACCGCAGAGGATAGTGGCCCCGCAGACGATGATAGAGGCACCGTATTGAGAATGGTCCTTGGTGCCGGCTGTGGTTTCCGCTGTCGAACAGCAGCGTCTCCGGGTGCAGCTCGCCTGCTGCCCGGCTCGTGGACATGTAGTTCCTCAATCAAGCTCTTGAGTTCCTCCACCGTTCGACAGAACCGGACATCTTTGGGCAGGAAGTGTGGACCACTCAACGCGGTTTCTGTCTCCGGTGGTACCTGAACCGGTCTGGTTTGGTCCAGCAAGACAGCACGTCGCCTGGCCTCTTCACGGTCATCGGTGCTGCCACCACTATCATCGTCGTCTTCAGGAACCAGGAACGACATGCTGACCTCCTCCACTGATGTGTTGGAAGCGTTTGAGGTATTGGAGGTGGACATGTTGGTGGTGGTGGCCTTGTCCGGTTCGTTGTCAGGAGCGGACGGTCGTCGGACAGCGCCGCTGCGACTGAACCAGAGTCGTTCGTAGTCGGAGCACCCTGGAGCACCGCCTTCCTGGTTGGTCGGTCGCTGTTGTTTGGAGGCGGACGGATCGGCCAGGTTCTCACTGGATGAGGTGACGTCCAAGATAGCGCGGCGGGGGCTCTGCAAGACTGTCTCTTCGATCCAGCGGATGTTGCGCTGGGCCTCAGCGGTGACGTTGCTGTACTCGGGCTGCTGGCTGCTGGGCTGATTAGGCTGGTTGTGGTGGACCAGGTACTCTTGACAGTCCTGCATGTCGTGGGAAAAGCAAATGGTGTCAATGGTAAGTACGGTTCAAACATAAACGGAAACATAATTTTCAATAGATTTTTAACAAAACAGCTATAACTAATAACGTCTGTAAACTAGCTTACAAGGCGAATCGAAATACAGAGAAATTAGTGACATATGTGGGAAGGCAATTGTCATACTTCGATAATACAAAGCATATACCTTTAATTGTGCTTCAATTTCTTTGCATTATCAAAAATCCTATTTTTTTACAATTACATTAAATACCCAAAAGCTTTTGTTTACCGTGAGAACATTGACAAATAAGATGGAAATGCAATATTTTTAAATATTTTTTTAACAAATTTGATCAGACTATGTTATTTTAACGCGTTTCATTATTGTTTACAAACTTTCCATATTAAAAAATAATCTTAATGAAACAAACAAACTGGCAACATTTCCATTAAAATCAAACTGATGATCAAATAAACAATATGGCAGCAAATAATTTTTGAAATTAGTAATTAGTTAGTTAGTAACATTCTAAGTGTTATAACATTAGTTGCGGGGTTACCTACCTGGATAATCCGCTGACAGTAGTCGTCCATTTCACTACCGAAAAAATTATGACGTCGACTGCCATCCGGACCGCGTGATGAGATGGGCAAACATCGAGACCGAGGTTCCGTCGTCGTGTTCGCCTGCGAGGGCGAAGAGACTCGCTCGACACCACGGTCCATGCCTCTATCCGTTCCTCTGTCTACCCCTCTGTCCCTGTCTCTGTCCAAAGCTCTTTCCACGGCTCTATCCTGTGATCTGTCCATGTCTCGGTTTACACCTCTGTCCACACCACGGTCCACGCCTCTTTCCACACCCCTGTCCATGCCACGGTCCATGACTCGATCCATGCCTCTGTCCATGGATCTGTCCATGACACGGTCCACGGCTCTTTCCACGCCTCGGTCCATGCCTCTATCCACGACTCTGTCCATCCCTCGGTCTCGATCCATGCCTCGGTCTAAACCACGGTCGAGACCTCGCTCAGCACCGGGCCTGGAGGCAGAAGCGGCAGTTCCCATCTGCGGAGAGCGTGTCCTGCGTTCCGTGAGAGGTGACCCGGCATTAGCTGCGATAACACCCGGCAGATGGCGTTGAATATCATCCCGCGAATGTCGCCGTACAACATCCCCCTCATGACTGCTACCACCCTGCTCCACCAAAAACATGGCCCTCGGCGAATTACTTCTCGAACGACCTCGCTCATTGGCCAACAGGTGGGGTGTCGAAGGCGACGGCGCGCACGCCCGCAGTGACGGAGACCGACTCCCCTCACCATCCCCCGACTGGCGATTCCGTCTGTGAGGAGGACCGGGACTGCAGTACGGACTGCCACCACCACCCACCACCTCACGTCCGGAAAGCATATCAACCGTTCGATCGTCCACTGCCATCTTGAGCGGACGCTGTCGTTGCTGGTGGTGTCCCGGATCCCTTCGCACCGTCGGAGACTCCCGACCTCCTACAGTAACCGGAGAGTGTCGTCCAGCAGCCTCCTGCTCAGCCTGCTGCCGGAAGTTCGTCAACTGGACCGTGTCAGCCGGCGTCAGTGGCCGCGGACTATTCACATACCCCTGCATCCGACGCACATAATTCTTAGCCCCCACCATAACCACCGTGTCACCGTCCAGCATCGGTTGGGAGCCGCCTGACAGCCGGTGATGATGGTGGTGGTGGCGTCCACCGGGAAGCACCCTGGAACGACGTTTACCTTCCTCCACGCCCAGGTAGGCAGCCACGTTCTCATTGGTAGCTGCACTACCACCAGCCATAGCGGCTCCGCTGTTACTCTTACGTCTGACCAGCGGACTCCGGAAACCAACCTTCATAGAGATACTACGTTTGACGGCCATACCCAACTTGTCCACGTTCTTCCGAGCCCCGCTCTTCTTTTCTAAACTTCCACCGCCGAACAGAAGCTGGGCTACGCGGTTCTGTTTCCTGTTAGCGGCAGCTGATAACGAGGGCGAGGCTGGAACCAATTCTTTGGTCGGTTGCTGCTCGATGGCGGAGACTGACTGGGTCATGGTGGCTGGTGTGGCTGAATCCTCACCGTCGTACCAGGTACTAAGAGTGCTGGCCGGTCGTTTCTCAGCCGAGGACGAGTTCCGCCTCACACGTCTGAATCGTCCCACCAGCTCCTTTGCCTGCTGGACCACCCCGGACTCGCCACTTCCTCCACTGGTGGCTGTGGCACCGGAAGTACTGTCCCCGGCGCCGGGCGAAGGTGAGTGAGACGAATGACGACGTTCATCTGGTGGCGACGACGCCGAGGATAATGAAACCGTTGAGGATGATATCCGTGCGGTAACATTAGTTGGTGGTGGACCTTCACCCTGCCAGCCATCAGGAACAGGACTTGAACTGAGCACCCGGTAACTCTCATTCACCTTGGTCTCGTTGAGATTGACTGAGGAGCGACGGAACTCGCTGAAGATGCGTAGAGCGGTGTCCATGTAGCGTTCAGTGGCCGCTTCGAACTCGCAGCGATCTACGTACAGCTTGCGACCACGTTTACGGCGTCGGTCTTCGCCGTCGTTGGTGGTGTTTTCGGTGATGGTGTTGCTGCCTCCGGAGGGTGCAGGGTTGGTGTTAGTGGTGGTGGTGGTGTTAAAGTCGGTGACAGAGGAGGAGAGGTCGGTGGTGGTGGAGCCGGTGGTGGAGCCGGGCTTGTGGGTGGACTTGTTGTTGAGGGGGGAGGAGGAGGTGTCGCGGTCGAAGCAGGGGTCGGGGGAGGGCGGCCCGCTGCTGTCTGTTTCGAACAGGGCTTTCAGCTTGGCGATGCTGGGTTTGCGGACCAGCCGGCTCACCTGGAAGGATAGTGAATTTATGAATCAGTTACGTCTCGGTTTGTTTGTCAAATTGTTTTTCACAATCACTATTGACATAGTTGTGGTCACAGAAACTGTCTAAAAAATATTACATGGACTTCTTAAAATCAACATTTACATATCAGTTAAATGTCAGAATGTAACAATTATTCGCATATTTTGCCTTCACAGAAGTTAAAAAATATATTTTATTGACGAATTTTTTTTTACATTATAAAACCGACAATATTTTTAAAACCGAAATGTAAATTCGACTAATAACTTTAAGTTTAAAACCCAGTCAACCCGAATGACTGATAGAAATTTAAAATTAACTTCGAATAAATGCACAGTTTACATACAATGAGACGTAATGTGCATGAAAAATAAATCGCCAAACTGAAACAGGCAAATACTTTGCTTTTTTATGTAATTTTGAATCCAGAAATTAAAATAATATATATACTTATATCCGATTCTCTTACATAATTTAATAATACAATTTTATCATCCAGCAGATAATAACGAGAAAAGAGATTCTGTACTGTAATGTAGTCTTCTCAGTGCCTCAACTCAATTTACATGTAGCTAACAAGAAAAAACCACAAGCACCTTAATTCGATCATCGGGCTCAGGTGGCGTCGACCTCTTCTGAAATCGATTCTTCCGCGTCCTGGTAGGCGCCTGCTGCTGAGCTTGCACCTGCTGACCACCACTCCCACCACCACCACCACCACCACCACTGGGCGAGGGCGAAGACGACGACGGCCGATTAGACGAGGTGAGCGCCGCTCCCGAATCCTCCGACGCCAGAGTGGCCTTCGAATCGGACATGACCCGCGACTCGGACACCAACGCATTATCCACCACACCACCACCAACCAAATCCGAATGTGATCCTTCATCCAGGGTGGCCTCATCCTCTTTTCCGGCACCAGCAGCCAGACCGTTACACCAGTTGCTCACATAATCCATTCGTGACTTATCATCATGGTGTAACCGATCCACCGGGGGTGAGTCGTCGCGATCGTCTGCGTGGTCCGAACCGGATGCTGGTTCTTCTCCGGTCCCGGTTCCAGTTCCGGTGGTAGGAACCGGTAAGGGTGGATGGTGCCCGACCCGGGTTTTGGTGGGTAGGGGAGGTAGGGGGGCGGGTGGTCGTTCGCTGTCAGTGGAGGTGGAAGCAGGGGCCGGAGGAGAGTCATGGTGGCGCTGCGAGCGTTTACAATGTTGTTTCTCCGAGCTGCCGCTGAGGTCGCCACTAGCGTTAGGCGCGCTGCCGTCGCCGGAAATGCCTGAAGGAAGTGAACGAAAGAGCAGACATTGAGATTAATTAATTGTGGAGCATTGTATTTGCTTTAACAACAACTATATTTTGCTTCAGAATTATGCATTAAAATTACTTTTAGAATATAAACTATTTAGAAAATGCTTTGTTAAAAAATTGTATAAATTTTAATTCGATTCGTAATTAATAAATTCTTTGAAGTTTTCATCATTATTTCTGTTACAGGAGATAAACGAGAATGAAATTGTTATAATCAATTAAACACTACCCGTACTTTAAAATTAGGTTTACATATTTTGAAGAAAATATTTGCAAACAACCAGTTTTTTTTTACGTGATTTGTCAAATATTACGTTAAAATACTCTTAATTTCTCTTGACGTTTATTTATCGTAATCCTGCAAAAAATTTCAATTGAGATTTAATCAACCATTTAAAGAGCACATTGAAGAGCAAACAAATAAACATATGAACTTACTTGTACTTCTACTTTCGCTATCTTTTGTATCTATTTTTATGCTCTCGTAATCGGGATCCTCCTGAAGAATAATAAATAAGCAAGAAAACTTAGCAAGAAGACCACAAAAATCAAAACATTTTTAGTCAACCAAATTGTGTTTACATTTGCGCTTACGTTCAAGATGAGCGGCCGTCCAGAGAAGTCGATATTCTCGTAAGGATGATTGTCAATCACCTTGAGATGCTCCTCGAACAATTCCTTGACCGCTCGATGCACCAACACGTATTGTTCTTTGGTTTGGACCATGGCAATCCTCTGCTTTCTCATATCAAATATTAGCTGCTTGAGATTGAAATCCTTGTGCAGTTTCTGTACCACAGAACAACACAGGTGACAATTAAATTATGAATCAGAACCAATGCTCTTAGTATCTAGGACTAAGAAACAATACTTACGCCTGCCCTGAGAAGACCCCACACGAAATCGATGGCGCACACCGTTCCTGTTCGACCACAGCCAGCACTAGAAATAAAAACAAAGGTGGAATTATTGAATATAGCTGAATTATCTAAAGTAGAATTATATTATACCGAATTATAAAACATCTAATGCTTGGTTGTTGAGGCAAGCATGAACAACCGAATACCTGTGTGGGATGGGAACTGGGCAATTTTAATTATTTTTAATATGGGAAGGGTACGACTGAGTGAGTGAGCAGTGGGGCGCACGCCGTATGCGCCAATGCGCCCAGTCTGATGTTGGGAATCTGAGATTAGGTAAAAGTCGTGCGTAAAAGGCGCAAACGAAAAATAAAGACGCACCGAGAGTCAATCTAACTCTCGAAATAAAAAGACCTAAAACAATAATAGGTCTTATTTCGAGAGTTCGTCAGACTCTCGGTTCGTCCTTATTTTTCGGCGTTGTACCGAACCCGTTTCTCCACTAGTTTTAAAGGTGGTAAAAAAGGTGGTTTTAAAGGTAATATGAATTCACCTGCAATGAACGAGTACGGGAAGCGTCTCGCTGACTTGAAACTTGCGCACAAAGCCAACCATCTCTATGATGGGCTGGACAGCCAAGGGTACACCGTGATCGGGCCACGTCTGGTAGTGGAAGTGGTGGATGGTGCGAGTGACGTCAGTGCTGCGAGCGCTCAACTCTTTCACCGTGTAGTCGGACCCCATGGCGCGTTCACCAACCTGAACACATGCCGACCAGACAGTCACCACTTAGTTGACACTCTTCAGAAACAGAAAATAATTTCAGAGTCGCATTATTAGCTACTTACCAATGAGACTGAGATTTCGCCAAACTGGAGTGATTCTCCTTCCGAAGGCCAGTAGCGGACACATTTTTGCTGTTGTAAGAAGATATTCATGAAGTTGTTAAAACAATACCGTGGAAGCCGAGCGATGTATATACAATTTACAATTTCAACCCGCAAGTAGCCACTTGGTGGCCTATACCGGGGGTCAGAAGACCAGTAAAGGGCAAAGGTGTTCTATTTCAACAGGCTTAGCACCTGGGGCTCTGTAAGTTGTACTGAAAATTACACGAGGTTTGAACCGGTTCATTTATTATGTTGCTGGGATCGTCGGTGGCGCGTTCCTGTAATCCCGCTGCTGGGAAGCGTACGAACCGATGGCTCAGTGAGCCTACGGTCACGGGTTTGATTCCCGGCACAGGCTTTCGTTTATTCGTAAGCCTGTGGTACTGGCGTCACCCCTGAGCTTCAATTAGGGAGTCCAGAGCTCAGGGGTGGATCCTGCAGTCTGGCTATTCCAGCTGTATCCCCCTTCCATTCCCTTCCCTGCCCCTCGCATATCTCCATTGAGACATGAGGGTGTAGTAATCCTGTAGTGCACTAGGCGCTACGGTGATTTATAAACAAAATACATTTAGTTTAATAGTTTTTTCTCCGCTGCGTCATCAGGTGAAACGATGATCGAAAAGCCGACAGTGGCAGCGTTCATTCACCCAAATTAGCTATGAATATTCTCGTAGCCAAACGGCATTTTCGCAAACTCTCATTTCCGTTGAGCAATACGTGACTGGTTATAATCATGGATATGGATCCCGATTGTTTGCCATAACGGGTGGGTCGTTTTATCGCGGGAATCTCGGAATAAATCTCTCTTTGGAGCGCCGGATTTTTCCGCCCGGGTCTTTGGAGGATATCCCGCAGTGTATATGCTTGCGCTGCGGTAATAGATCGATCGTTTATTTGACTCAAAGATCATTATGCATATAGACTTTCGCAGTCCATAGGCGTAGGCGCGCGCCTCCCTCCTACTTAGCCTAATCGTCTTCGCAGTCTTTGTGTCGACCTATATAAGCGTGAGCCGATGCTTTTACCGTTCTGACAACGTCTTCTCCAAGTCTCTTTTCTCTTCCCCCAGAGTAATACTAAGCTCCATGAACGCGACTGCCGTCGTCAGTCGCTCCGTCTCGGCGTGGAATGAAGTCTCTTATGCGCAGCCACTCTCGCGCGAATCCGTTAGCGAAATGATGATATTGCGCGCCGGTGCCTGCCTCTCTCCGAAAACAAACCATCTCGAATGACGAAAAATCTATTTTGGAGAGTTGCAGTGTTTCTCTGACTGCACTCGCGTCGGTCTGACTTACGCACGTGATGCTTGTTGGTGGCTGGCAAGTGGGGGAAGATTTCTCAGGAAATTATGAATGAGAGAGACGATGTTCATAAAAAAAATGCAATGAATTCGTGGTAACCGTGGATTCGAGCACCAATCGATCCGAAATCACTTTTCAGTATCTTCCTGAGGCCTAGCATGCTCTTCGGGAAACTTGGAAGGTGATACGTTTTCATGTTTATGTTTATTTTGATTCCCCTGGTATTTATGATTTTTTTTTTATTTTATATTGTGCATACAACGTTTCAGTTATGCAAAGACACAAGCTCTAAATGCTACTATGAAGTGAAAGAAAAGGCAGAAAATAGGAGAGAATGGAGAGACATATCCCATTGCTGTTAAACCAGTCCCAGGACTGAATAACCATTGATTGACATACAACGTTTATACAATTGCAACACCACCTTCGTAAATTGTTATGAAAGTTCTTGTGGTATAATCTAATAAATTGTGTCACAAGAAGTTGCCGTTTCTATTTCTCTCTGGTCGAGAAAATTAGGTTATTTAAGCTATTAAATTGTTATACATGTTTCCCCATTTCCCGTAAATGAATGATGATAAAATATTAAGAGCCATTAGTAAATATAGATTTACGTGGCATGCGGTACAAACAGTAAAGCCCGAAACGAAATCTTCGCAGACAAAAAATTGTTTCCTTTCGCTGTTTATTCGTTTGTAGTTCGACGTACTATATTTTTGTTCTCACAGTTGCACTTTTTTTTTAAAGCGCTCCAAATCATGTGAGACTGCATTTTTTTCGTATCTTAAAAAAATGCTATTTCGGTTTTTCGAGTGCTGCGCCACCAAGCAAGGCAACAAAAACTAATTTCGAATGAGATATTTAAAGGTCGAATCGATATCGTTTCGAATGCAGTCCTCCTCAATGTTGAGAACATCTTAATCATAATAAAAGCTGGAATTCGTGCTCGCGTCCGTATGTGTACATTCATTCGAATGTATACTGCAGATATACGACAATAGCGTCACGATTTTTCCATTTGCGATTGGCTGGCGTGCTGACTGCTATGGCGACCACCAATTGAATTCGTGGAGGGGTGAGGATATATAAGACGGCATTGAGCTGTGTGCTTCCATATAAATAGATTACTGCGTAAGCCGAGCACTTGAGTTTGATTCATTTTTGAAGGATCCACTTACTAATTAGGTTTTTGCCGGTTCAAGTCTTTCACAGGGTCAGGACCAAATCCAATGTGAAGAACGCCATCTTTTTGTGGCTCCTTTGACGTTCACGAATGAATGTCCTGTGTTACGACGGGTTCTGTCTGTGCTCGATTCTAGGCGAAGGTTCCTGTTTTCTCGATCCTGATGATGAAATTACGATGTTCGATGCGGGAATGGGACAATTTCGTATCGAATAGTTTAACGTACGATCCGTTTAGCTCAGTGAATGTGGCAACATACTGCTGAGCGGATGGTCCCGGGATCGATTTCCGGCGCTGGTTCTCATTTACTCGATCCTGGAGTTGCTGGTGGAAATGTGCCCAACACGAAGGGGGCTAAACTACACGTTCGCGGAATGAGCGACCAGAAAATACGGTATGGAGTGGGGTGCGTAGCGAAAGTCAGTCTC
>JAUJYS010006426.1:0-10327 GCA_033995665.1 Melogona broelemanni | reverse complement strand
TCAAAAATTATTCAACAAAAGACAGAAGGTACGCATGGCGCAATACACAACCGGGCGAAGCCGGACTTAAAGCTAGTAATAGTATATTAAAACATAAATCATCTGTAAAACATTTACACAACACCGTGTACACCAAACAAAATGCACAGTATACGGTGGACAGAGTCCACTGACTCCACTCTGATATTGGTTGTTATCTTCCACAGTTGCTGGCTTCATCAGCAACCGGTGAAAACACTGAATACGATGATGACCAAGATGAGAAACTGATCCCTGAGAAGTTCCTCAATGGAACCGTCAGGGCCCTACGACCAGCCCGACCCAACCACCTAGTTCAGACCGACTACGGTGATGACTGTCCTGATTGCCGGAACACCAAGAGCTACGTCATCCTGCCAGCCGACCTGCTGAAGACGACCTACTACACCAGACAAGCCACAGAGAATGGCCAGACCGACTCCGTACCACTGACCAGTGGTATCCGGACAGAGGCGGCGGTAATCAAGCCACTTAGCCAGACAGACATGCGCCCCCTGATCGACATTCTGGTCCAGCTGACCAATGGTCAGTTGTACCTGGTCAATGCCAGTGGCGATCCTGTGGTGGAGGAGCTGGACACCCGCCGGACCAACATTCTCATCGACCTGTTGTTGGTCATCTCGAGTGACCAGGATGTGGTGGACATGAGTGGGCATCCTGTGCAGGTGTCCACCCAACAGGACGATGTTGACGCGATTGTCAAGGCGCTAAACACGATCCTCAGCGGTCAGGTTCGAATAGTGGACACCTTTCAACAAGATATTGGCAAACAGGTTGATTCTGACGTGCTGGAGGTGGTAGTGGATATGCTGAGGCAGGTTAGCGGTATCATCGACAAGAAGACGAGAGTAGACACCCTGAGGCCCCAACAGATTCGATTTCTGATCGTGATCCTGGAGAATCTCATTAACGGAAATTTCTACATAGTAGATAGGCGTGGTCGCCTCGTGCAGGGCATCATCTCGAAAGAACTGGCCACAGAGTTGCTGTCCGCTCTGAGGATCGTCAAACGGCACAGTGGCAAACTGAAACTCAAAAATGGAAAAGGTGCTCTCGGTCCAATTACCAAAAAGAGCATTCTATTTTTGATACGGTTCTTGACTGACTTGGCGCGCCGGAAATACAGCCTGCGAATGCGAAAACAAAAAATGCACGTACCAGAGATAAATTTTGACGAAGTTATCAATGCTCTTTTGGAAGTGGCCCATGACAAAGAGAATCGTGTACTTGTCAGGTCTCCCAAATTGGATGATATCACCATTGACATTGAGGATTTCAAGAACATAATTGCCCTGTTTCATGATATTGTTGATGGCAAAATTTCCCTCTACGAAAACAGCGAAGGCACCAGGCAGTTTCTAAGTAAAGAAATTGTTAAAGCTCTAATTTCAAAATTAGAAGCTATTTTCCTCGGTGATAGAATTAGGCTGAATGAGATGGCCAAAAAATCGATTACACTTCTAATACAAATCTTAGTTGGCATTAAGAATAAGAAAATTAAAGTAATTGATAAACGCGGGAAACCTGTCATCAACCTACATACACGATTGCCTGGACTAGAGAGAATTATTGCCACATTGGAGGATCTCATCGAAGATGAACCGTCATCGAGTTATTCCGAAATTGAGTTCGATGACATCACCCAAATACGTAAACTGTTCACTGATCTTTTCAAAAAGGAAAAACACTTTGTGAACAGAGAACGCATATCCTGGCTTACCGATGAAATGATTTCGGAATTTATAGACCTTTTGAAGGAAATACAACAGAATGAAGGAAAATTTCTAGACGGTGAGGGAAAAATTATTTTTACAGGCAAGAAAAAGGGGCTCTTGAAAAAAATGATGTCCCTATTAGATGAAGTGGTTAAGGGCCACATCAAAATTGAAGACAGTGAACAAAACGAAATAACAATTAATATTAAAGTAATTCCAAAAATAAATATTGCAATAAAAAAATCTTTCAATGAAGAAGTTGAAGAAAACTTTAAACTCTTGGAAAAAATTGTCAATGGAGATATATATTTTGTAGATGAAGATGACCAACAAATTAAAGTAAATATAAATAGTAAGGAATTTTCTGAAATTATTAGATTTCTTCGTCAGTTTTTACACCATGATATAGGGTTTATTAATACTGATTTAAATGAAAATGGATTTCTCAAATTAATTGGAAAAATAAATACTTTTATCCAAAATTACAGTTTGCTAAGACTGAAAAATAAAAATGGAAAATCTGTAAATGTCAATATATATGATGTTTTTTCGAATATTAAAAATATAATACGTAAAGCTATAAAGATAACTTCCAATCAAAGATTATCAACCACAATAACAGAGCCACAGAGAATCAAAACTGAAGCACAAACGGAACAATCAACAAAAATCCTAACTACAACATTGGCAATAACAGAGATCTTCATGGAACAATCATCAGAAAAAAGCAGCAAATCACCAATTAATGAATATATTCAAGAAACTAGCACTGAAAAGTCTCCCACAGTAATGTTGACAGAAGTTAGTAGTTCATCTGATTTGCAAACTGAAGGAACAACTTCCAAGCAATTTTCAGAAAATTATGTGTTAAATGGAAGTAAAACTACAGCACTAAGTACAAGCACTAGTGAACAAATTACAGATAGAAGTTCAGTTGATACTACAACTGTACAATCAATAACATTGAATCCAAGAATTTATTCTGTAACCACAGACACAACAGAGATTCAATCAACTACAGAAAAGGTAAATTCAACATTTAAACTTACAACCGAAGTCATTTTAAACATTACATTAGAAAGTTCTTCAAAATACAGTAACACTGAGGAAATTGATAAAACTATGTCTCCACAATTCATAACCCTAAGACCTACAACTAAATCTATAACAACTGAAACATCAGAAAAAAGCAGCCTATCAGAAATAAGTGAGGACATTCGAGAAACTAGCACTGAAAAGTCTTTCACAATAATGATGACAGAACTTAGTAGTACATCTACTATGCAAACTCAAGGAGCAACCTCAAAGGAGATTACAGAAAATGAAGTGCTAGGTGGAAGTAAAACTGCAGCACCAAATACAAGCACAGGTGAAAAAATTACAGAAATAAGTACAGATGATACCACAACTGAACAATCAATAACACTAAAACCAGCAATTCAACCTGTAACCACAGACACAACAGAGACACAATCAACTACAGAACAGATAAATTTATCATCTAAACTTACAACTGAAGCCACTGCCAACATTACATTAGAAAACACCAAGATAATTGATGACACCACATCTCAACAATCCATAACCCTACGACCAACAACTCAATCTGTAATCACGGAGACATCTGAAGAAAGCAGTTTATCACCAATTACTGAAGGCTTGCATAAAACTAGCACGGAAAATACCACATTTAATATGCAAACTCAAAGAACAATCCTTAAACAGCTTACAGAAAATGAAGTGTTTAGTGGAAGTAAACCACCAAGTACAAGCACTAGTGAAAAAATTACAGAAAGTAGTACTGATGATACTGCAACTGAACAATCAATAACATTAAAACCAACAATTCAAACTATAACCACGGACACAACAAAGGCCCAATCAACTACAGAACAGGTAAATTCAATGTTTAAACTTACAACTGAAGCTGTTACAAACATAGCATTAGAAAGTTCATCAAAATACAGTACCACTGAGAGAATTGTTGACACCACATCTCAACAATCAATAACCCTAAGACCAACAAATTTAACTGTAGCTACAGAGACAACAGAAACTTCACCAACTACAGAATTATCAAAATTGAAAATTAACATTACAACTGAAGCTGTTACTGTCCCAACATTAGAAAGCTCATCAAAATACAGCAGCACCATGAGCACATCTCAACAATACATAACACTAAGACCAACAACCGAATCTGTAACCACAGAGACAACAGTAATCTCATCAATTACAGAACATGTAAATTCAACATTAAAACTTACTACTCATGCTAAAACAAACGTCATATTAGAAAGCTCATCAAAACATAGTAGTACAGAGAGCACATCTCAAGAAACAGTAACCCAAAGACCAACAATTGAATCTCTATCTACAAACACAACAGAAATCTCATTGACAACAGAATTTGTAAGAGCAACATTAAATAAACTAACATCAACTAACATTATCACGGAGATAATTGCTGACACCACATCTCAACAACCTATAACCACAAGACCAACAACGGCCACAGAGACACCAGAAATCTCATCAACTACAGAATTGGAAAAATTGAAAATTAACCTTGCAACTGAAACTGTTACAAACCCAAGATTAGAAAGCTCATCAAAATTTAGTAGCACAGAGAAAACATCTGAACAATCTATAACCCTAAGACCACAAACTGATTCTATAACCACAGAGGCAGCAGAAACCTCAACTAGGGAACAGGTAAATTCAACATTAAAACTTACTAGTCAAGCAGTAACAAATCTTACATTGGAAAGCTCATCAAAGTACAGTATCACAGAGAAACTTACTAACACCACGTCTCAACAATCTATAACCCTCACCCCAACAACAATGACCACAGAGACAACAGAAATTTCATCAACTACAGAATTGGAAAAGCTAAAAATTAACCTTACAACTGAAGCTGTTACAAACCCAAGATTAGAAAGCTCATCAGAATTTAGTAGCTCAGAGAGAACATCTGAACAGTCTATAACCCTAATACCAAAATCTAATTCTATAACTACAGAGACAGCAGAAACCTTAACTATGGAACAGGTAAATTCAACATTAAAACTTACTACTCAAGCAATAACAAACTTTACATTGGAAAGCTCATCAAAGTACAGTATCACAGAGAAATTTGCTGACACAACATTTCAACAATCTATAACCCTAAGACCAACAACAGAGATCTCCTCAAATAAAGAATTGTCAAAATTAAAAATTAACATTACAACTGAAGCTGTTACAATCCCAACATTAGAAAGCTCATCAAAATATAGCAGCACCAAGATCACATCTCAACAATCCATAACACTAAGACCAATAACTGAATCTGTAACCACAGAGGCTACAGAAACTTCATCAACTACAGAACAATTAAATTCAACATTAAAACTTACCACTCAAGCTGAAACAAACATTACATTAGAAAGCCCATCAAAATATAGTAGCATAGAGAGTGCATCTCAACAATCTATAACACAAAGACCAACAACTGAATCAGTAACCACAGAGAAAGCAGAAACATTATCAACTTCGAAACAGGCAAATTTAACATTAAAACTTACCACTCAACCTTTAACAAATTTTACATTAGAAAGTTCATCAAAGTCCACTGTCACAGAGATAATTGATGACCACACATATCAACCATCTATAATCCTAAAACCAACAACGGAATCTGTAACCACAGATGCAACAGAAACCTCATCAAATTTCATTACTCAAGTTATACCAGACATTACATCAGAATATAGTAACTCTCAGCAACCAATAACATTAAGGCCAACAACTGAATTTATAACCACAAAGACAACAGAAACCGCAACTACAGAACAGGTAAATTCAAAATTAAAACTTACAACTGAAGCTGTAAAACCCTTTACATCAGAAAGCACTTCAAAACACAGTAGCACAGAAAGAATTGATGACACATCAACTACGCAATTTATAACTCCAAAACCAACCCAATCTGTAACCACACAAACAACCAGTTCAATTAATATTACTGAAACCCTATATACAGTTCACAGTAATGTTGCAGACACATCATCCAATAGTGAACCTTCAAATACTGAAGATATTGTAACAGTGACAAGCACAGTAGTGCCTGATATCTATAATAGTACAAAAGCCTTATCTACAGAAAACACTGGTGTTACTGAGAGAACACATGACACTTATATCCTTAATTCTTCAATTGAAAAAATTACTGACATAACTGCCTCAAATATATTTATCAAATATAGCACTGATCAAAACACCCCTGATATTTCTGCTGAAGATAGCATTGATGCCATGAATATCTCAATTGACAATGCCACCAAAGAAACTCTACCTGATGCTTCTCTTGAAGAATTCACTTTCATAACTTCCAAACCCAATATATTCCTCCAATACAGCACTTCTAAGACTACACCAGATACAACCCCAGATATATCTGTTAAAGGTATAACTGAAAACACTGTCACTCATTTATCGATTCATTCAACCACCAATGAAACTATCTCTGAAACATCCCTTGAAGAATTAACTGACACCACTGCCACAACCAATATATCTTACCATTATATCACTTATGAGACTACTCCAAATGACACAACCCCTAATATATCTATAAAAGATATAACTGAAATGACAGCTAGTAGTATCACAATTAATCCTAACACTAAAGAAACTATCTCTGATACTTCAATTGAAGAATTTACTGATATAACTGCCACAAACAATATATCATCCAAATATAGCACTTATAAGACTACCCCAGATGAGGCAATTCCTGATATCTCCATTGAAGATACAAATGAAAAGACTGCCACTAATATCTCTATTAATTCCAACACTGAAGACACAATCTCTAATAGCTCAAATGAAGATGTAACAGTTAAGACTGTCTCTAATATCTTCATTAATTCCAACACTGTCCCTGATATCTCTACTGAAGACATAATCAAAAAGTATGTCTCTAATATCTCTATTAATTACAACACTGAAGAAAATATTCCAGATATCTCCATTGAAGACATAACCGAAAAGTATGTCTCTAATATCTCTATTAATTCTAACACTGAAGAAACTATCTCTGATATCTCCATTGAAGATATAATAGAAAATATTGCATCAAACACATCCATTAGTTCCAATACTGAAGAAACTCTACCTGACATGTCAATTGAAGATATTACTGAAAGGTTTCCCAGTAATATATCTCTTAATTCCAACCCTGAAGACGTTTCCCCTGACATATCCATTGAAGATATAACTGAAAAGTTTCTCACAAATATATCTATTAATTTGAACACTGATGAAACTATCTCCGATATCTCTAATGAAGAATTCATTGATACGACTGAACTAAGCAATGTCTCTTTCAAATATAACACTTCTGAGATGACTACCCCTGTTGAAATCACTCCCGATATATCCATTGAAGAAGGCACAGATGAGGTTATTAGCACAACTTCAACCCCACAGGCAAGTATAGAAACAACATACCCCACAGAGGTGAAAATATTAACTATTACCCCATGTAGCAAAGATGGTGATCAAGATTGCAATAATGAGGAACAGCCAGAAAATACAGAATTTGAAATGACATTTGATCAAAATGAGGAATCATTTGTTTCAGAAATTGAAAACAGCTACAATTACAGCTCCTATTTACCATATGGTAAATTTGAAATATATAATGTAATTGATATATTCAATGACTTGGAAGTTGTAAACAAGACAATAAAGCAGACTTCATTCAAAAAAATTACAAGAGATGATGAATTAAAAGTAATTCTTCTTTTACGGCAAATATTAAAAGAAAATAATTTCATTTTAGCCAATAACACCAAAATTCCGATATGGACCATGAAAAGGTTGATATCATTTTTTGTCAAAGTGGTGAAAAATGGTGAAGAACTCACTGATAATGATGGAAATCCACTGGCTGAATCAGAAATAGATTTTAATTTGAAAACTATCAAACTCATCATAGAAAGTGATGGAAAAATAGTGGACAATCAAAACAAACAGGTGACATCACGTGATGCCTACTTTGTGGTGGTGGTGCTTCGACATATATACATTAGGAATGGAACCATGTATGACAACAGGGGGAAACCCATTGACCAAGTCACAGTGAAAAAGATCATAAGCACTGTCGACCTGTACAAAGATAGAGGTGGCAAGATCACCAAGAGCAATGGCGAGTCTTTGGATGATGAAGAAATAGCCAATTTCTATGACATCCTCCTAACAATTGGAAATAATGGGGGGAAACTGCTTGAAAAGGGTGGCCACCCACTCAGTGATGACTCCATTGCCTTTGTGGTAGAAACAATAACTAATTTTGTCAGACAGATCGTCATGCAGCCAAACCCACAAGAAGATGCAGTGCAGGTGCCATCTGCTAATGAGTTGAATAGGCTCAAGATTGAGTTTCTGCTGAGCAAAGTGCCAAAAAGAAAAATAATCATACCCTATGGAATCTATGAGATCTTTGAGTTCTACGCCAAACTGCAGAAGAAACCCATCCAACAAGACTACATCTTTGATGGTGATAGACCATTCACTCGTTATGAGATCAACAAGTTCATTGAGGTGATTCGCCAGATTATGCAATCCCAGCGTCGGCTAATGGACAAGAATGGCCTTTTCATTTCTTATGGTAACATGTACATGCTTCTTGATTTCCTCATCAAAATCTTAAACCGTGGCCGACCACTTACCAAGGAGGAGATGACAAAAAAGAGTCACAAGTGGGAAGTAAAAGTCAGTTCAGAGGAGATTAGTGACATTATGGCTCGGATCATCGAGAGCCGAATGCAAGTTGTTGACAAGGACAAGAAAGTGGTGGCCTTCCAGCAGATGTACCAAGTGTTCCCCCATTTCCTGCAGGTGGACAGCTATGGAGGGTACATGGTTGATGCCAATCGACGACGATTGCCTAAGGCCCTCATTAAGGCATTGCGAGTTGTCATCAAATCATTCCTGCAATTTGGTGGCAAGCTGATTGATGAGCAGGGTGTTGAATTGGACTCTAACGAAGCTGAGGCGATGCTTAACAGTTTGGCCATTACAGCAGAAAACAGTGGCCGATTCATGAGTGGATCTGGTCAACCCCTTCTCACAACTCAGATTTGGCGTTACATCCAGGTGCTGCACCGGATACCCAATGTGGCCATCAACTTGGCTGAAGGCTGGGATCTCAAGAGGCCTTTCATTGTGCAAGTTAAAACCATCAACAAGAGCCCTATCAGGAACACAGCCGTCACCACAACGGCCAACGATAGATGGGTCATCAAGGTGAGCAAGGGAGAGCTGACCAATGAGAATGGAATACCGTTCAGTGATGAGGTGTGGCAGAGAATTGGGCAACTGCTCACACAAGCCAGTTCAGACGGACGGCAGCTGCTTGATGGAAACAAAGAAGTTCTTCAATCTGCCAGTATTCAGGAGTTGGTAGAGATGATCAAAACGATCATCAAGCAAAATCATCGGCTGGTTGATGCCTCAGGAAAAGTGCTATCCAAGGACAAGATTGTCCAGTTGGTCACTGTCATCAGTCAGCTGGGAAAATCTGAAGTGATGACAGGACAAAAAAACGATATTGTGGATGGTTTTAAGAAGAGGATGATGCCAGTGACTTAACAGATTGATGTCACAGTTTCTCCTTTGCATAAATGGCTTGTCAAAAAACTCATGGTCAAGGCAAAAAGTTCCTCTAAAATAATTTTTTTATTAGTTATAAATCAATTATTCACACATTTAATGGGCATTTGAGGCCTTCTTAGTCCAAAAATATGGTGAAACAGGACATTCAGAATTTGGCTCGATTAGTGGGATTTGGTATCTATGGAAAATCAATTAATAAAAGTACAGCATTTTATAATTATTGTTGTAATCAATGATTAAATTAATGTGTAATTGAGACCTTATGTCCAGCGTAGAATTGTAAGAACTTAGTACATAATTTTGATAAATTAAAAAATATTTTTTTGATATTTACAAATAATATTCTTCAAAATAATATATTTCCTGTTTAGAAATAATAATAAAATATTATTTTAGGTGCTGTCCCGGGGCCATGTTCAAATATTTGAATTAAAAGACGTCCAATCTCGTCAATGTCCATGACGTCATATATTAATTGAATTTCTAAATAATTTAGACATCATAAATTGAACAATTTTTAAGGGTTTCAAGTCGGCTACTTACGAATACATTCCTGTTTAATGAGAACGAAGTGCAAAATAAAATAAAAGTATTTTTAAGATACAGGCGGGAAATTTGTCAAATTGTTGTAAAAAAAAACAAACACCGGTAAATAAATGTTAATGATTTAGATTTGGAAATCGCCGTGCCGTGGCATTATGGCCAATAAGTTATGGATATATGCCCTGTACTTGCCTTAAATTCGCAATCAATTTATACGAAATGTTGTTACAGTTGCTATAGATTTGAGCTTTAAAAAACGGGAAGATAACTAGATGCGTTGCAATCAACGTTTTTTTTTTTTTTAAATTCACCGTAGCGCCTAGTGCACTACAGGAATACTGCACCCTCGTGTCTCTATGGAGATA
>JAUJYS010006425.1:0-10328 GCA_033995665.1 Melogona broelemanni | reverse complement strand
TAGGGAGTCCAGAGCTTAGGGGTGGATCCCCGGCAACCTGGCTATACTAGATGCCATTCCCCCTCCCTTCCCTTCCCCTCACATTTCGCCATAGCGACACGAGGGGTAGTAATCCTGTAGTGATTAGCACTACAATAATAAAAAATTTAACGGAACCTAGGCGTTCCTAAGTTTCATTATTTCCATCCTGAGTTCCGTTCCTTCGATTGAAAATATTTAAGAAAAAAGAACATTTACACAGAAAAGGAACCCCCGTACCAATTCCACAATAAAAGAAACCAGTTCCCATTCCAGTTGCTCAAAAATAAAAAAAACCTAGGCGTTTCTAAGTTTCTCAAAAAAGGAACTAAATCCACGGAACTGATCCGTTCCTACTTAACACTGATCGTATAATTGCTTTTTGCTTGGAGTCCCGCCAGCTCTCGTGATATCTGGTCCTGTCCTGGATTTCTTGTTCTTTTTTGTACATCTAACATGACGACACTTTATTTGCCGTACACAGGCCTAGTTCACGGATGATGTTAAGGCCCATGCTTGTGATCATTCGTGGTAGGTTTGTGTGCAATTCGTGTTTCGGATCGTGTGATTTGGATGCGGTGTGTTTTGGAAGGAAGAGAGATTTTTACTAGGGCTTCGTAATCTAACGATTTCTGAATTACGGATAATGAGATTCCTTCAAAATAGGGATCGATAAAATCGGTCACATTTTGGTTCGGTTTAGGATATTAATTAAGGGAGTGGAGATGTCGGTGGCACAGTGGTTAGCGTGTTAGCCTTCCATACCCGTGTTCGCGGGTTCAATTTCCGACCTAGTAATAAGTAAATACTAGCAGGAAAAATAGTACCCGTTCTAAAACTAGGGCATCTTCGTCCTTGGCTGGTCATTTGACATAGGCACCTACGGGGCTGCTTGCGGGTACATATTGCAATTTTATAGCAGTGAAACCCGGGCTGTAACTTTTATTCATAAGATTGAAATTATAATTGGAAAATGGGTTTTGCAGTTTATACCTGTCAGATAGAGAATATAAAGAATCAATAAAGAAATTGTTCAATTTAGAGATTCAATAAAGCAATTGCTCAATATAGAGAATCAATAGAAATTGCCAAACTGGTAAATTATCTGACCAGCGACGAAATTTCGATCTAAAATGAGGAGGTTCTGTACCGATGATAGGTTTCAGCTGGAAGGGAAGTGAATGCCAAACGCGAAAAACGCAGCTGCTTGCACGATCCCAAAAATAACACAATACCATCGCATCGCGTACGACAAAATCGATGTCAACAGTTACAACAGTTAGCACGAACTCAATTCAGACCAGTCAAGGCCGGGCTGCGAACATCCAGCTAAAATAGGCTAGAAAGTATATTTGTTATATTTTAATTTATATATTTTTTAAAAATCACTGTAGTGCTAATCACTACAGGATTACTACCCCTCGTGTCGCTATGGCGATATGTGAGGGACAGAGAAGGGAAGGGGAATGGCAGCTGGTGGACCAAGACGAAATAACGGGAATTACGTTCCAAATTGCCACTGACAACACAGAATATCAGAATGACTCAGGTGTCATCGTAAGGAATTTGTGGCAACACATCGCCACCATTTGCAAAGCGCACCAGAGCTTGTGAGAACGTTATCTCCTTTAACTTAAGACTTCAGTTAGTAGAGGAGACAAAAATGAACCCGGAAATTTGAAATATTTTCAGCTGGCCGTTTTCAGAGCGTTTGAAGTTTTGGAGCAGAATTCCGATGAAATCTTTTTTATCGTTTTGTAACCATTCGAACCATTGTGTGAGCTGTTTTATAGAAAAAAAATCGAACAATTCCTATAATTTACATATACGAAATTTGTACTATCGTTACAGCGTGTTTATCATCAGTTGCTATGAGTTAGTTGTGGTCACGCGTTTATTTATTCTTTGGAATTGTTCGATTTTTTTTTGTTTCCAAAAATGCAGCCCTACTTTCAACAAATTTCGCAATTATGTATTTTCGCCTTTTGTAACCCGGTTCATCCACCCACGAGGGGAGCATGACAATGGGAGGGGAACACTACTCACATCTTTGGCTGCCTGGGGGTCGGCAACGCAGGCGAAAGTGATGTCGGCCACGGCCACCACGTCGGCGGGAGTCTGACCTTTGGCCGCGCCACCCTTCACGAACTCACGACACTGTCAAGTAGAAAAAGAAGCAAACACGAAAATTAATAACAATTTCGATTAACAGACACATGCACATTGTAAATCGATATAATAAGAACCATAACACTATTTTTTTAATTAAGACGCCGCTAACGTTATAAATCCCCTCGTCGTCCTGCTATGGCAACACATATTATGATTATTAATTAAATTTATCAATTTTATCGAATTAAATAAAGAAGCTTTATTTTTACATGACGTTTATTGAAACTTCAATTTCGATTCAGATGTTAAATTATGTTTGAAAACAAATTCAAACAAAAAAACCCCGACCCCCGCGCTGTACCACCAGCCAATCAAACGACCGGCTGCGCTGGGAATTGAACCCAGATCCGCTGGTTGGTGAGCGAGCACGCTACCCCTCGGACACAGAGGACGGACTAGCTGAACGAACTAGATCTTTTAAATATGAGACCCGAAACGGGCAGAATTTTCAAGACTGTTTCTGATTTCATTAAGTTTAACAAGATCTAAAATCCAGGAAGAAATGGTATTCGAACAGCGCTCCATTTCAACCCTGTATTAAATCAAAAAAATATTTACAGCTTGAGCCATCGAATCCGATGTCACCCCAAAAACGCACTAGTCACAGTACTCGCTAATCAATTAACAACCCCTTTTTTATTTATGAAAAACTGGCAACATATGAATGAAAATTGGGGCTCGTGGTGTCAATGTCTGGTTGAACGACTTGAGGGCGGAGTCCACCTCTGCGTTTTCGTCTCCGGGGAGCGATGCCACACAGTCGTTTTCAGTGGGGAAGTTACAAGTTCTTCGCTCGATGCCTGAACCCGCCCAACTTGGTGGGGAAACAGCTCTGAATAAAATTTGCCTTATCACTGCCGAGGACTAGGGTGAGGTAAATGCACTCTCTCGTCAGGGAATTTTTTTTGTTGCTCATCGACTTGCATACCTGGAATATTATCCACTAGCAGTGAAGCAACTAAATTAACTGAATATTTAACGAATTACGAAAAGTACTCAAATAGAGTGTGATATAGTAAGACACATTTTTTTCTTTCTACTAAATTAACATTTGAAAATGAACCGCTTCATTAAAATAAATTATAAATCGATAGAATAAAGTGCGATTGTTAAACACTAATTAACGTAGTCATATACAACAGGGTTCATACTGAAAACCCATTTCCCTGACATTTCCTGACTAAAATCGAGATTTTCCCTGACTAAAATGAAAATTTTCCCTCACATTTTTTAGATCAAATTACACATGCGCAACACTAGGAACTTTTTTTTAATTATTATTTTTTTTTAAATTCACCGTAGCGCCTAGTGCACTACAGGAATACTGCACACTCGTGTCTCTTTGGAGATATGTGAGGGGCAGGGAAGGGAAGAGGGATGCAGCTGGAATAGCCAGACTGCAGAATCCACCCATAAGCTCTGGACTCCCTAATGTCAGGGGTCAGGGGTCAGGGGTGACGCCAGTACCAAAGGCTAACGAATAAATGAAAGTCTTCCGATTAAACAAATACGAATTATAATACCAACACGTATTTGAACGACTTTCGGCATGGAATCAAACCCGTGTGAACCGTGCCTTTACGTTGTCAGGTGCACACGTTCAAAAAAAATTTTTTTTTAGGGAAATTCCCCTCACTGAGCGAATATCACGGCAGGAGATTCTGTACCCTTCGTCTTGCGCCCACGCCGGGAATCAAACCCGGGACCTATCCGATCAGTGGTCTGTTGTCATACCCACTGAGCCACTGGTACGTAGGTATCCCTACCTAGTTCAGCAACTCAGGCTAGGGAAAAGCTTGAGCTGAATTAATGCGACCGTGGGATAGAATATCCCAGTTGGCACCCCCACCCACTTAACTGTAGGTTTAGGTACCACACTAAAAGTTACACTGGCGCAACGATACGAAAGTCACGACAAATGCTACGTATATTGAACGAATCCCAGACACACTCATCAGCGGGGGCAGGTTGGTGCTGAACCAGCTCTATCACGGTTCCACATGCCTGTGCAAATTTAATTGGCGCCACCTGGCGTACGCCTCGCTCTACATACAGGTTGCTCAACCGATTGCGACGTAAAAAGTAAACGTGACGTGGCCTAATCAGATAGATCTCTCGGCTACCGGCTGGGGTTAAGAGATATGTATTGTAACTAGATGTCGCCACTAGTTCGTCATAGAGAACCAAAGTCGGGTTCTTGAATCTTGAAACATGAATTATAAGTTTCGATGACTTTCCCCAGAGTTTTCATGACGAAAATCAAATGTTTCCGTGCCTTTCCCTGACCAAAATATTCACTGACTTTCTTCCCCTGAGCAAAATTTTAAATTTTCATGAAATTCATTTCATAAAATAGCGTGTATAAAGGAAATTTAAAATTTTCATGACTTCCCACTGATCAAAATGAAAAGTGACTTTTTCATAAAATAGCGTGTATTTTTAAAATAGCGTGTATTTTTAAAATAGCGTGTATTTTAAACGTAAAATTTTCAACTTAGTTCAGATTTTCTCTGACTTTCCCCAGACAAAATTTTATTTCCCCGACTTTCCAGGTGAGTATGCACTAGGCAAACAATATTTACAGCTTTTCTGCCAGATATCTAAACACGTTTATACAAATAACGTGTTAGTTTTGGTAAAAAAATGCTCCCCAAAACGAATGAAATGTTATGCAACGCTACGACTGTCAAGGTGTACAGAGGTTTAATTTTGTCATCCGTGACGATAAGTGATCCCCGATATCATGCTCTTATCGGCCAACTCATTCGCAAATATTTTTTAGATAGTCGTCTAACACGTGGTTGTTAAATTATCATGAGTATTTTTCTATCGATTTCACCGGTAAAATCAGCCAGACACCGACTGGGCTTAACAGATAGCAGTGTCTAGATTTTTGTCGTGAAATTTACGAAAACATGCACAAATGTTGAGCTTTTCCAATTTAATAGCAGAATCGCAACTCAGAAAGACGTTCCAAAGTTGTAGGAACAAGTTGTCAGAGGCACACGCAAACAACTTGTTTCATCACGGATGTGCGTGTTCAAATTCAAATTACTTTCGAACACGATAGGAGATGATATTCAGGAAATGAACATAATTTTCAGCTGACGAAATACATAATTTGCAATCGTCACCATCTTGAAAAGACTTGTTCAACAAAGACACCTATTTAAATTTAATTAGAACTAAAGGGTATTCGGTAACTCTCGTGTTGCTACAACAATATCTGAGGGGGACCATTCATTCCAGTACCCCCGAATCGATTAAAATAATAGCCAGCGCCGGGAATCGAACCCTCGACCGTAGCACCAGTCAGTCGCAACACCTACTGTTAAATAAACAAAAGAATATTTTTGGGTTGGAAGTAAACAGAGTTCATACTTTAAACTGAAAATTAGTTTCCCTGTCTTTCCCCAACCAATATCAAAAATAACAATTACTGTTGAGACACATTTTCCCAAACCAAAAAAATGTGGGCTTTAACTCAGAATATTTCCTTAAAATATTGCAACACATAAACATGTACGAGGCGCGATTGTTTTAAAATTGAAAGAAAATGCGCAAGGCGCATCAAGCGACAGCATAAACTTTAACGTATAGCGAAATTTAAAAAAAAACTTTAATTGCCTTCCCATTAGTTCCCCCATGATATTTTAATTACTTCCTCTACCTTTTACACATACTTGAGATAAACCAAATTAATGCAAATAAAATCAGTGTTACAAAGTCCGATAGTTTAGACACTTCAAGGAAATATTCAGAGTAATTCGACGATTTTCCCTGATATTTCGTGATGAAAAACCACAACTTTCACTGATATTCCTTGATTTGGCAGGTGGGGTATGAGCCTTGATAAAGTTGGTCAAACATTTGTTTGTCTGGCACGGGCCATCCACAACTGTACATTTACGATGCATCACAATGTAGGGGAATTGCATAAACTTTCGATGCTTATTAGTCACTGCACTTGTGCAGCAATTACCACCAGACACATGAAATGTCAACGATAATGTCACGTGGGATCGAATATTCTAGAACGTTAACTAACGTCGCAAAAACAACGTTAGCCGGATTGGGGAAACCGGTCGCGGCAATCGAGTGCGGCACGCTCATCCAAAAAGTGATTAGCGAACCGTGTGTCAGACAACTCTTAACTAGACACTAGTCACCGACGGGCGCGTTAACCCGCATCGCCACATTAATTGGTGAACGCACCCCCTGTTTGCCAATACGTGTACCCTGATAATAATGACCGTGCCTGTACCTTGTCTGGCTCACGTTAAAGATCCCCTGTACAAAGGAACCATGAATTAAATGAACCATGTCGCTACCGGGAGAAGAATATCAGTTTTTTTTTTTTTTTTTTTAATATTTTTTGAATTTTAAGAAAGAATATCAGTTTATAAAAACTGTATCGCGCAATGTTGAAAGTTTGCATAAAGTATTTACATTCCCCCAATAGCGAAAAATCAAAAGCAACACCTGTACTGATTGAGTAAGAATTAAATTTAGGTTAGCCCAGATTCCAGGTGCGTGCAGCAAATTCGGTAAATACAGACGAGCAGACCAATCATTTCAAAATATTACCATAGAGAGCTGCATGACACAACGGTCATGTTGTTTGCGTTCTACACGTTGTACACGTACTGATAGCTGAATTGCGTCATTGCTAAATTTAATCCTTGCTGCAGAACCTCATGCCAGCATTTATTTTTTAAAACGACACTACATACTTTTGGACAGAACAGTCACGAAACAGCAACGGATAAACTACTTACGAAATTGAAAAATCATCTGATAAAAACTAAAATTATTTCAATTCAATCCCACAGTGGAAAAGGCACTGGGAAAATGACACTACCATACTTGGACAGAACAATCACTAAACAGCAACGGACTAACTAAATTGAAAAATCACCAGATAATACAAAAATTATTTCAATTCAATCACACGGTGCAAAAGACACCGGAACAACAAGTCTTAGGAGAGTTTCTAACGCAGACCATACCACATCATAATCCAACAAAGACCATAGTACATACTAAACCGTGTCTTAAAAAATTGTTATTTTTTGACCCACGCTTTTGACCCCCTTCGAGAGTTGCTTACGGATTTATAATTGTAATTGTAACCTCACCTGAAAATCGCTCACGCCCCAACTTTGTACTCGGTAAAAGACAGCCGCCAGTCAACAAAATCATCCGACGAAACGAAAACGAAAAGTGACCGAGACAAGACACATAGAAGCGCTGAGGGGAGAAGAAAGTTCGGTAAAAAGTAAACCAGGTTGACTTACTTAAGAGTAAAAAAAAAACACATAGAAATGCTAGTGAGATGGCGCCTCCTAACTGGTCAGTCGAGAAAACCGAAAAAGGGTCACGCACTGTTTTGCACACAATTTCGCGAGCTCACCACTAACAATCGGTTCCACCTGAGGGAAGAACACTTTCTAGGGCGAGACCAGAAATAGACACACCAACTGTGACGTCATCATCTCGCTTATTTGGCTGACCAGTTAAAAAATTTCAGCTTCTTAAAACTTTGGCAATTTTTTTTCTTTTCTGATGAGACGACGTCTACACAACTGTAGTGCCAACGGATCTTTAGTCACTACATGTTTTTAAACAGTAAGGGGAATTATTAATTTATCTGTCTCAAAGCTCCCAGGGTGGTCTTTGGTAATTTTGCCTAGCCTAGGCTTCGTACCTAGATAGCGATCTTCAAAGCATTATTTTCATTCCGAATAAAGCAGTAAAAATTCTGGCGGTTTCGGTCGGGAATTGAACCCACGTTCACTAGTGTAGTAGTTCTACGCGCCAATCGCCAAGCCACGCGACACCAAACTGTCATTGCATGCACAGTATCTATTTTTTAACCCTACCAAAGAGGTTAGTTTTAATTTGCAAGTACGGGACCCCAATGGTAAATTACAAGTACTTCCTTTCCATTTCCAACCCAAAGTTCAGCCAACTAATTGTACTGCAATATAATAGTAGAGTTTAGTTTCTATGCTTGCATCTCTATTGTTTTCTCCACTGTTTAATTCCTTTTATGTCATGTGCAGAATTCAGATTAATAATGACAACTGTCAAGTTCGTATATATTTTGCACCAGTACAATTCAACTTTGTTTATTCTAAAAAAATAACAGTTTCGGTTTAAACAATCCCCGCACCCAGCATAGTACAGTGCAGCAATGGCACAAAAATGGTTTATTTATGTTTATCTAAACATTGATATTCTATTCCCAGAATAGTTGCTGCTGCCCTGCGGAGCGTTGCGCACTGACCCAATCTGTCAACTGCGTCATATCAAGGATCTACAAGTACTGTACAGTATTGTGCGAAAGACCAATGTCTGGCGCCGAACCGAGGGCCCAGCAAAACAAAATAAGCTCAGTGAGAGTCCAAGTTCGCCAAATGGACAATTGACAATGCTTGACCAACTAACATCCCCCTCCCCCCAAATTTATCGCGAGTCGCAATTCCTCCCAGCTGTTACCCGATATTCGAGTATTGATTGATTTACGTGTCATTTGGCATTCGCGTTTGACCTTGGATCGGACTGGCACGGGCACATAGTTGTTCTTCACCACTATTGTACCGTGTGAAAAACAAAACAAAAATAAGACCTAAACAACTCGAGCTAATAAACGGAATTTGGTCCACATCGGCGATAATCGCGAATCGTTTTCTTTTTCAACATGACAGCTGTTTTTAAAAGACAATGCCTACGCGTATTGTGCATACAGAGCAACCAGAACGGGATCAGCCAATGATTAATCAATCATAAGCAAAAACATAACAATCAAAAGTGTCGAAAAATAAAAAGAACCGTCGAAAGATGATTTGTGTGGTGACACGACAACAAGCCCGCCCCGTCGTATGTCTGGCTTGGACGGGGCCATTGTCGTGTTACACCACCGACAGTGTTATCACACTTTGCGTTGTGAAAAAAGAAAACGCTTGTCGAAAACCCGTTCGAGTTGCCGCTGCGATCGACGGCAAACACGAGGTTCCAGTTGGGAAGTCCATTTTTCCAGTTTTTGTCCGGTGTTTGGGACCAAGAGTAGGCCCCCGAACCAAGGCCAAGCCCTAGGCCTAGTCCCCGGTCGAACTGCTGGGACGTAATTAAAACGGGAAACAACAGGGTTAATCAACAACTTACCTAGTAAGCGCAGAGACGAATCGGTTGTCTTGTACTCGCGTCCGGTATATCCTACATGAGCACAACCAACTAAAAAATTAACCAAAAATATTGGTCAAAGAGTGAACGACAATCGCTAAAAACGCAAATGCTGACGAGACGACTGACTTGGCTGGTCCGACGTTACCGGTTACTTGTAATCGTTAGTACCAAAATGAGAAAATATCGGATTAAAGGTGTGTGCGACAACGGGTACTAGCGAGAAGTGATAACCAAAGTAACCGTTTGTCAAAGTAATCGGTAACGACCAGTATTAAAAGTCACTGAAACTGCTCTTTCACGTCTGGTATACAATTGCGATCGTTTGTATGGCTGCGTTATTCATTTGACAAAAAAGGTTCCGTTCACTCATTTAAAAGCACAGTCAAAATTCTATAATGTTTGAACGCCATTAAATGTCTATTACGTTCTACGCATAGATGCACACGTATATTGGATGATGGTTATGTTGGCATATGTTATGTCCTATAGAACGCCATTAAAGACACATTAATGCTTTTTTATATTGAAAAAATATATATCGAATATCAGCTAAGTAAATTATTAAGTTAAAATAAGGAATGTTTTGTAGTACAATTTATAAAAATCAACTATAAAGAAACTATTATAGGTCAGTTGTCAAAATTTGCTTTTTCTCAAATTTCTTTCAATGATCTGAAATTTAAATCAAGGTAATTGACAACAATTGCAAACCAAATGTCGTCTGCTTCACCATACACTCGCGAATTTTGCGCGAAAATAAGCGCGAAATTTGTGTTTTCTTTAATTTAGAAACTGACTCCTTTGTTTAGCTTTATTGCTGGAAGGAAATATACCTAAGGTGTGACAAGTAGGCATTTACATTCTTCAATATTGAAAATAGATTTAGATTTAGATTTAGATGGGATAATTGCCGCGCCGTAGCATAATGGCAATATGTGTGAAGTGTGGGA
>JAUJYS010006424.1:0-10329 GCA_033995665.1 Melogona broelemanni | reverse complement strand
CCGCTCTTCGCTACGCTCGCTCGCTTTGCTTCGCTCTCTGTCCGCTCAGTTTGTGTTGTGAAAGTGAACATTAGCCTAAAAATGATCCCAGAATCGAGGAAATAATTATTTGATTGAAGCGAGAAGAAATCTTGGGATGTACCAGGACATGTTTATCTAGCTTAAGATGTTTCTTTTTTGACAATCGAAAGAAACTGTGAAGTTATTTCCGCTATCGCCGATCACCCTGGCTCGAAGTTCGGTTCTCTACGTCTTCACATAACGACTCTAGATCCCAAGAGGATTTAAGAAAAAAAAAAAATAGCCGTTGCTTTTAAGAAAAGCTCCCGAAAAAAATACACCTGATTTAATACCCATATATTTCACCAATATCCCCCACACGCCCCGCTCCAATAGTGTACAATTGTTGCGTCGGTGTATACGACCCGTCTAAACTATCGGTGGGGGCCTTTATATGCGCCCGTACGGCATAGTCTGTACTAACAGACTACGGGCGATGCTTTTATGTCATCGGCTTTAAATGAAATCCGCCAAACACATAACTGTATGCGATAAAAATGGTGACCACAAGTTACATATAAAAATGAGAGTGTATAGTGCACGTGCGGGCCTTTCATTGCAACATGAACACAAATGTGTGTCGTGTGTAACGTCTGGCGAAGGCGGCTAAGGGAGAAAGATAGCGAAAGTACTTGATGTATTTTCAACGTGTTCGTAGCCGTTTTGAGGTAATTCAATGTCTCTGATGGTAAACAACTGATGATTTCGCATCGTTATTTGAAGTAAATAATATTCAAGGGTTTGCTTAAAATGGTGAGATCCTTGACCATAAGGATAGGATCTCACCATTTTAAGCTATTGCATGCACACGCCTCCTACAAAAAACTCTCTTATTCTTAATAATTATTTGGTTGATAAACGTTAGTTAGTAAACCAAATAATTTACTAAATTTAGCTGTAATCTTACAATCTGAAAGGAAACAAGACTTTTCCTAGACAAGAAGGATCGAAATACAGTAAATATCGTCTCGAGAGTAATGCCTTTAAACAAAAGGCAGGAATATACATTATTTTGATGTGATATTTTGAATTGTTGTATATTTTTAATTTATTCTGTACTAGGACCGACGGTGACGACCGACCTAACGACCGACGGTGAACCCATTGGTAGACTAGGATAGAGAGCGTTCACTGTGACACACACACTTACACACGCCAAGCCCACCACTCTTCCTTATTAGTACGGATTTTGAATTGTTGAATATATATATATATTTTTTTAAATTTACATTGAATATATATTTAAATATTTTGCTTTAGAAGATACCTGTACTTATTATACAGTGTGTAGGCTATTAATAACAAACATAATTGTGTCCTGACGTTTCCATTATTTTTTTTCCCCACTGGGTAACGTTGACCGCTGCAACGTCGTAGTGTCAGGCCGGCAGTGCATTATAGTTTTCTTTCCAGAAATTGACTCTCCATTCGACTATTGATTTCACGTCAAGCAAAAAAAAAAAAAAAATCTTTCTAAAAGCATTCCAATAGATTAATAAACTTGCCCAAAAGTTCGTATTCTCTTTCTTCCCTATTTCGATTGGACGCCGGGATCAAAGTCAGTTGAATGTCATGCTAACTTGATCGGACAACGACATCGCTATTGTATTACCAAAGACGTCAGCCATTGAAATCGGAGTCCCGTGTATCTTATAGCTGGCGCACTATCCCGCAGACTCTTGGTATATGTCGTGCTCTTTATCCCCCTGAGACCTATTCAGTGACGTTAAATTCTGGTCTGGCTCTTGCAGAACGAATGTTAATTGCATATTGATACGACCTTATGTAAGCTAGTTAGCAATTTATATTCTCAATAGAAATATGTTGTATCAGCAGCTCAACCTTCATTTGGGAGCTGAGGTTTAATAAGAACGGTGCCATAGTTCATGGTGCTGCGATCCTGGGTTTGATTCCCGGCTCTGGCTTTCGTTATTCAATCCCAAGATACTAGTGGAATGTGCTCCTCCATAATTGCTCGAGCTAATTGAGGGGGACAGAATCTCATATTGTGATATTCACTTCAGTGGTGACGATCATTGATGGCAAATAAAAAATACACTAAATTAATTTGACGCATGTGGACAGTTCTATTTTAAAACATAGATACGAGTACCCTGGGTCCCAATAAGGGTCTAGTGGGCGTTTTGACCCCGCCTTTTTCCATCCCACCCCCAAACTACAACAAAAGCGCGCATGCGAAACCAAAATCTCCTTCGCTTCAATCTCTGCTGTCCAGCGCAACAACTATGTCAGCAAATTGAAAATGAAAAAAAAAAAAAAATCCTCGAAGAAAAAAAGCAAAAAAAAAAAAAAAATACGAAATCGGAAGGAAAAGTAGCGATGGACAAAGCAAAGTCGATCGATAAAATTTTCTATTGATTTTTGATTGGTTTGCGGCTCATTGCGTCAGCGGCGCGGGAAGGCGAGCGAGGCCCAGTGCCCGTTTCTCGGCGTTGTCGTTGTCCGCCGCCCACCCAAACTCCGGTCATCGCGCGTAACCGAAAGCTGTGGCTGTCGTATAATCGGGTTGGCGACGCGCGAGGCAGCTCCCCTGCAGTCGTTGGACCGTGCACGTGAAAAACAGTGGAACAACTTCGGATTTGCTCGCTATAACCAGATTCCGAAAAGCGAATATTGGCACAATGTAAGGAGAGGCCCGGTTACCATAAACGCCCGCGCTACCGAAGCACATAGGAAGTCCATTTTCATCGGCAACAATTTGTACAAGTATTCTCGTTGGAGATTGCTTGCGTTTTTTCTGCAAAGTCCTGATAACAGGTAGCGCCACCAGCTGGACAGTGTGTAAAGACGAGATGGGCCACTTCAAAAATTGCGATTTCTGTTTATTTTTCTTGTCGTCTGATTTTGTCATGTACTGTAGTTGAATGTCCTCAAGCGCACATTTTATTTCTTCTGGACGCTTTGACAGTTGTCAAATGCATACAACCATCATGAATTTGGGAAACCAGAATCGTATCAGTATGCTTCTTCCATAGCCAATTAAGCGAAACAGTATAATTCTTAGAAATTAAATTTGACATGGTGTCTGTTAGCCAGCATTGGTTTGGTGCTTGATGTCTCAAAACAGAGGAATCAAATGACTTAGAATGATATGCAATAAAATTCAATTCTGACGTGGTGTATGTGCGTACACATCGGATTAGACTACAATTTTTTGTTTTTACTGAGCTAGTCAAGCATCGAAGCATCAAATTCGAAGTGTTTCAAAATTCACCATTGTAATTAAGGCTAACATTGTAATTAAGATAAAATTTGATTGCCACCTCTTATAATTTTAGCTACTACTTTATTACTCGTAGATGTATAACCGTAGTGAATGGTGCACTACAGGATTACTGCGCCCTCGTGTCTCTATGGATATATGTGAGGGGCAGCTGGAATAGCCAGGCTGCAGGATTCACCCCTAAGGTCTGGACTCCCAAATGGAAGCTCAGGGGTGACGCCAGTACCACTGAATTGAATAAACGAAAGCCTGCGCCAGGAATTGAGATTCTTCGGTTGCGAAGATCCACCTAAAACAAATATTAAACATTGTACCAGTATTATCACGTATTTTATGCCCCCACGCATTTCCGAAACAGAATATTCCTTTCATCCGCTGCATTTGAAATATAAAAGACGACAGTGCGTCGCGTGTCAGTAACATTGTGGTCTCAAGCTGAATAACACGATCCTATGCCGGTTGTCAGTGATAGTCCCTTCGACACTCGCTTGATGGATTTCAAATATTTGACAGTTTGATTGTCGCCAGTCTAATCTATTTCAAGTCTCGCAAGATGAAACAAAATCAGAATTGTTGCGGGTTTCACAACGGCAAATAAATAATTCAACATCCGAATTCGATTGTTTATTTTCCGACACCCGCGCGCGCACGCGCACACACGCACATAGTCGTTCACTCTGACAAATCCTCCTATGACACTGTGTTCTATAATTGAGACGTGATTGGGATTATCGTCATTCTTCCATTTTCTTCAAGCCTTGAAATCGCAAAGTACGTTAAGCAGCATTGTGAAATTAATTCAGTTTATGTTGCACAACCACTATTTATAAAATATAAAGACATAACCGGTCGCAAGCGTGGACCTTAATTTAATTTAAATTATGTCGCGCCAAGGATAAAACGACGATGGGTTGGCTAGACCCATGGCTTGACTGCGCTACGTGCCCGCCGACATAATCGATGTTTAGGTCCATGCTTGTGCTCGGTAGCCATTAAATTTCCTATAATAAAACCATCGACGATTTAAAAATTATGTTTTGGCAATATTTATTGTACTATATATCGTGCTCATGCTTGCAGTCACTTTTGCATTATTCGACAAATATATTTTGATATTTTCGATTTTTGAGGGACATGCCTGTAATAGTTTAGTACTGTATATTTATTTCTGTTTTCACAACCGCTTTATAAAAATGAACGAAATTAATGAGAAATAATATAAAAAAAATTCATTGTTTTCACTAAACATTTGTTGTTGATGAAATGTTTGTGCAGAGTATAAAAATATACATTTCCTTTACGATGGTCCGAGGAGGACATTGGGTAAGAGCGAAGCTGTTGAACTGCCTACCGGCGACAGAGATTTTTCTTTCGAGTATCTCGGACCGTTAAGAAATATTGGCATATACACAAGCATCAACACAAGATCGCCATTGTAATGGAAACAGCGACTAGTTCGTGTCTGTCCGTTCTAGACTGTGTCTTGTGTTTCGAAGGGGCTGCCGCGTTTCCACATTTGTAGGTCACGCGAAAGCCAACAGTTTCGCGGGTATTTGCACGTGTTGAGTGAGTGCATCATGCAAGATAGACGAAAAAATCTTCCAGTGTTTTCACTTTGTCCAGCTCAATGGAAACAAATGGATAATGGATTCTTTTTATGTTTCCCCAATGCTTGGCATGAATGGTGCACACAACTACCGTACCTAAACAAAATGATGCCATATTTGAGTTTGTAGATGCTTGTATTGAAGCAAACTTGGTTTTACACGCCACTCAAACAATACTCTAATCATATAAAATTTTAAGACATAACCCGCCACAAGCATGGACTTTAGAATGAGCTCAAATTGTGTAACCATGACAAAGAAAAATAATTTTTGTGCGACATGAATAAATATTATTCAAAATCGACGATGCTTAAAAATCAAAATACCGTTTCGAGTGCACCCCTTCTTAAAAATCTCTATTTTACCATACCTTGAGTAGCCCATGTTTACATTATTCATTTACTGCTTAAGGTAGCCCATTTTTACAGTATACAACGTTATGTGAATCGTTCTTTAAATCTGTCCCCAATTTCCAATCCGTTCTCATGAGTATTTCGCAAAAAGTACGGTGAAGTGATGTCACACATCCGGCCGTCTTTCGAAAACTAATGTGCGGACGAAAACGTGGGCGAAATATTTTCCGCGGTAAGTTGTTTTGGTGGACACGCCCACTTCGTCAACGACGACACTGTTGTTGCTGGCAAGGTTGAGTGCTCGTCGACTATTAAGGATGCTTTTCTACATCGTGCGCCACCACCTCCTCCTCCTTCACCCAACCACCCCACTAACCCCAATGTGGTTCCGCATCTCTTTGTCAGTTTGTCAATTTCTTTTTGACAGCTCCCCCAGTTCGCTCGATACTGCTCGACAGAGGCGAGCGTTTTCTCGCTCTCTTTTAGCTTCCCAAATCTGTACACACACCTCCAAGTGGTGCGCTATACGCCGCTTACTCTCTCGCTCACGTTTTGGGAAGAGGAAAGGGGGGAAAATTAACCGGGTCCTAATGGCACATTTTAGTTATCTTGGTCCGACCGACGTGCCAGCCACCAACCGCATTCGGTGGTTGCGGCTTCACACACACACTGAGCAAGACCCGTCATAATGATACCTCGTTTTCATTCCTTCGTTGCTCAAAGTTCTTTCACGTGGATGGCTTTTAGCTGATCCGATTTGTTCACTTACACTTACGCTTACAGCACAGAATATATGAAACGGGCAAAGGCATAGTGGATTTGGGTAACGTTTTTAATTTTTTTTTTGTTTAGTGCAAAAAATGCGCATGTGAAACTATGGACAAAAATATGAACGCAGACAAAATACGGTAAAAGTTAATAAAACGCGAAGATAAAGTAAATAGCAATGTTAATAAAACTTCTTGGTTCCAAGTTCGAAAAAAAAAAGATTCACAGCACTCTGCCTTGAACTACTTCATATTTGCTACTTAGATATTTGTTTTATTGTCGACAAGCATCTGCATCTTCCAGAAAGCTATCCAACATAACTGCACAAGCCTACAATGGTCGCAGATGAGCCATGTTGAAAGAATAATTCAGTGAGTTTCAGTCAGTATCAATGTCACTGATTGAAATGAATCGCATGGTTTGCTGACGTCACATGACTTTTTGTCGGAGACCCCTTTTGCAATTTGATGGCATATTCAAATGACGTTTTTATAAAACGAAATATAAAATACTTTAGCGAAATGACATTTCCAAAAGCTGTTTTCATAAATTTAAATGGGGGAAAATGCGCTAAGGAAATGAAAATGGTAATTTTATGTTACAATCTCTAGTATGAGTTTTCGTGGCTCGCGTATGAAAATAAATATTTGCTACTCTCCATGGAACGTAACACGCCGAAATTATGTGTTATTACGTTATAACCATTTTTAGAGAAAGAGTAGCTCTTTCCCAAACACAAATTATTTCCGAATTATTCTTGGGCATTTTTAAATGAGACTCATTGGCATTTTTAAAAATCGGGAAAGTCAAGACGTTTTCGGCTTCGGAGGTAACACGGCAAAAATTATTTACTATGTATTTCATTTGAAGCTGTTCACACTGTTCTAATAGGTGTGTAGCTATCCCAGATATCAAGCAATCACTAGAAACTTATTGTTTCGACTCCCTGCTCATCAGTATTTTTATATCTGCCCCTCATAAGACGTCACTAGAACTCCGAGCCACGAAACTTGTTAATCGTGGTTGCCATTTTATAAGGGGCAGCCGGTCAGATCGTTTGACCCAACTCGAAGGTCTTCGAACGTTCGTTTTCGAAAGCCGTGATGAAAACGAGGTTCCAATCCGAGCGTCGTGTTCTGGTGTTTTTCGCGTGTGGGACACTGTCCAAACGAACGTGGCGTGTCGTTGGACAGTGTTCCACGCCGAGTCAGCGATTTGACGGTAGGGCTTTGCCAGCATCAAGAATCGGACGGTTTTGAATGACGTGTTCATTTATTATTTAACACTTCTGGGGATTCTCCCGACAGAATTGAGCGCTCTGTGGTGTCGCTGCCATGCACATGCACGCATACGCGTACGTGTTTAGGCTGGTCCTACTACACGCATTGCGCTCTTGCAGTTTGGTGATTAACCGTGACTGACCCCGGCTCGATAATTAAGTGCGCAAAAATAAACTGCGTGTGCCACCAACACGAATTTCCCATCGCGCCTCGTTTCATAAACATGGACGTGCATTGGCTGATACGCTGGACCAAAAGGTGACCATTTGTGGCTACAGCCGAGAGAACATTTCTCCTTTAAGGTGGCAAATCACAAACTACTTGCGTGCTCCTGCAAGAGGCCGATATCAACTGATTTTGGAGAATCATTAATCTCTGCGCCAAATATGCGGTAACTCCTATTTTACAGTAATGTAGTTTAATGTACGTATTCCGTATCAGTTTAAAAAATATGTATTTTCAAACCATTAGGTAATACTACTATAAAACAATTGTTGAAAAAGGAAAAGTCGGTTAGAAGAGACAATTTAATCAGCCAGTAACAAGATAAAATTGTTATCACTAACCGAAATTTCCATTTTCAACTAATGTTTTATATTTTAAGCACCATTAGTTTTAATATTATTTAAAGTTGTGTTTTGAAAAATAAATACCCTTGCTCTATTACAATAAACAATTTTTGTTACGTATATACGAATAATTACTAGTTTATTACGAGTACGATTCTAAATACAATAATAATTAAATGTACACCATTTAACAAAATTAACTTTTTGGAAGATGTTGTAAATATTTGTTTGTCTTTGAATTAAAAACAAATTATAAATAACCGATCAGCGTTTTTCTTTTAAGGTAAAATCACTCTTGTTTGTTTTACAGTCAATACTCACAGTTAGCCGCTAAGCCAATGCCCGGGAGCGGTCTATATTGGGCATAGATCAAAACTATATAATTATACGATCTCCCATTGACCTAATCGCTTGTAGATGACAAACATATTTTGATTGGATGTGATAACTATGCTCACCAAGGAAATGCCCTAAGGACTCGATGGTGACGGGCGATCTCGTTTGCAAACGTAATTTGTTTGCCGATCCCTGTATTAGTATGTGCGGGGCTCACATGGTAATTACTGCGTTTCAATAATTAATGTTTGGTCGTTAAAGTGAATTACAATATGCAAATTCGACAGAATTTATTATTGTCGTGGGGAGCTACGGAAAAATGGACATAGGAAAAGTTCCAATAAATCAATATACGGTGCTCGTTCGTGTGGTTGGAAGACAAGTTCAACGAAAAAAGCACGATAACAAAACTAATGATATTTTATTTATACTTGAATATTAAACTTAAAGCTGCTTTGAACATGCTACAAAATAAGCTTTTCAACCTTGTTATTCTTTTCGATAGAATAGCGAAAGATGTTCTGGTTACGATCCACAGTATGTGCGCGTATGAACAGAAAAATAAAATTGAGACGCACTTGTACATTAATATTCGACGAACAGGGACGTCTCGGTTCGACGAATATTAATTTTTAAGTTTAATAATTTACGTCTATGTTTTATTTTTGTGCTGATACGCGTACATACTGCCGATTTTTATCGCGATGAACATTATTCCGAGCAAAGTCTACGTCAAATTATATTATAAACAAAAATACTACATGTAAAAATAACTAGTTTTTAATTAAATTGCTGCTGAACACAACCAATTTCTGTACGCTTCTACCAAATCATAGGATCAAGACAAAAAAAATGATACTCCACAGAAACTCAATTAATTACAATAAAATATAAATGCACCAATCCAACCCATATGCAATAAATTAATTAAATGAGTATCCGAGGATTTAAAAAAAGTGAAAGAGGACAAGTGTCCGAATACGCGCCAGAAAAACCTTTTTGGTTTCATGTTTTCGTTATTTTTTTTGAAATCCTGAAATACTTCTTTAATTATTTTACAGTAGACAGCAACAACTCCTACATTATTTCCTAATAATAAAAAGACCAGTTAGAAGACTATGAGTGCGTCACGCGTATACCTGAACAACTTTACTACCAGTATTCATAGTTTTGGCGTAGGAGAGCTAAACGACCGCTATTCCAGTACAACGTTAGTGTGTCATAGAGTCGAAATGCATGGCGGCCACGGTCAAGCATCGACTGGCAACCAACCTGGCGCTGTCTCACGCATTCGCCACGCGTTTTAAAGCCCGAGTCGATTTATTCTGCATACGTGCCACGCGTGATCCTGCATGCGTAATAACGGTGCGCCGGGGATCAAATTTGTGTTGGGAAGTCCACCTCTCGGTAACGGATAGCCTAAACTGCCTTTTTATCCTTTATTATCTGGGACAGTCGGCCAAGCGAACAAGAACGAAGGGGGTGTGGCGGTGGAGATGAGGGTGAGGGTCGGTGGGATGAAATGTAAAAACCGGCAATTTTTTTTTCTTGTTCGTCGTCGCTGGGTTCTGGATATAGGTAAGCGCGAGCGCTCGCCATTAAACCTACTTGACTGTGCGCACCTTTATTACCCGAAGGCGGTCGCCGGAACGGGGGGAACGCGTCGAGGCTCTTGATCCAGCTACCGGGCAGATCCAGGATGGATTGGACTGGGGAGAAGTGAGTCCGTTAGGGTGGGACCACCCCCACTGTCTCGCCTAATAAATGTATCGGTACGAAACGAAAGGTGGTGGTGCTACGGTCGGTATATTGAGCTTGATTTATAGAAGAGACATTGTGGCTGAACACAATGGCGACAGAAAGTGGAGTTTTTTGGGGGTGAAGTTGCCTTTTTTCGCTGGTCTTTAACCTAAATGGGGAACACCGTGGCAACAGTAAATTCAAGTTAATTTTTTGTTGATGTGTGCTACAGAAGCCATTGACTAAAATTTTCAAATATAGGTACGGCCGTTTAGTTCAGTCGGTAATGCTTCCGACCTCGGTGCGGACGGTCCCGGGTTCGATTACCGGCAGAGGCTCTCGTTTATTCGACGAGCCGCGGTACTGGTGTCA
>JAUJYS010006423.1:0-10330 GCA_033995665.1 Melogona broelemanni | reverse complement strand
TAGTGCACTAGGCGAAACGGTGAATTAAAAAAAAAAAAAAAAAAAAAAATTAGACCTAATAGGTTTATGTACAATTTGAGAAAAAGAAATGCTTGCTTGGAAATCTTACAAATCCACTGTAATTTGGTGGCACTTTACAGACATTTCGAATTGTAATTGCATATTTAGATACATTTTTGGTTTAAAATCCAACATGTTTGGTTTTATTAGCGTCGATTTTCATTAGTCAATATTTTTAACTGTGTTTTTTTGTTGTAATTTTTACTGTGCGAGGTGGTGGTGTGGCTTAACGCACCTACATTTGCTTGCGCTTTCGTATTGCCTCAAAAGCTCCCCCTGATATCTTCTCTGCATTGCACCTATTTTTAAAACTTGAATAACTTTAGGTGCCCCCATCCCTTTCTTATACATTCTCATTCATTTCGTTGCCGCACCTAATTAGTATGATTACACTTGCGCCACGCATGGCTTTGCAGATAAATGTTTCATTGAAATCTTAATGAGACTTGAAAAGATATATCATACTATCCGAATTTAAGGATATTTTGTTTACTTTTTGTCTGCTATTTTTTGCTAAACATAGTTGTTCGGCACAGAGACCAAAAAAAATAGGTAAAACAGTTTGGTGAACTCTAGTTAAAAAATATTATTTAGTTACTATTTTAGGAAAATATGACATTTGCGAGCAACAAATTAATGCTGATGTTGATTTTTAGACGCCCTATCTCGCCGACGTCCTAGAGGACAAATACAAACTTATGTACAAACTTATGCCAAATAATTTTGTTCCATTTGTCACACGTGCATTTCTCCCAATTATAAAATGTAAATTTTTCTAGAAAAAACCTCCTTTGCTAAAATAAAAAAAGAAACGTTGAAGTTAAATTTTCCACTTCTGTATTCGTATACTCTGTATTTACAATTTGAATTTACAATTTGAACCCGCAAGCAGCCCCTTGGGGGGGGGGCCTATGTATATCACGATATAACTAACCGTCATCTTTCACGCCCGATCATTGCCTTCTCACGTGACGTGCGTTGTCAAACAAACGCGTGTCTTGTCTACTAATCCACTTGATTAGAAAGAAGTGGGAGGCGTGTTGCCGATTAGTGAGCGCTGACGTCATAAATTTGGAGACCAGGGGCTCCGCTTGCCGGGCGTTGATTGTGTGAATTAAGCTACCGCGAGACGCGAGTCGCTCTTCCCCGTAAGCTGTCACATCTTACCGGTTTCATTTTTTGTCTTCTCCTTTTAAGACGACGTCGTCTAGCCTGTATTAATTTAGCCGCCGTAACAACGTGCGACGTCAGTGTTGTCTATTAATATTCATATCCGCGTGGTAATGGCTTGTCGTGGGATGGCAAAAATCGCGTCACTTCGCGGCAGGATTAAATCAGAATGTGTTATGCCGTACTGAAAAGTTATGTGCGTGTTCACTATGCAAATACATGTACGTTCGTGTTTGTATTTATTTATTTTTTGCTTAGGTCTGAATGTAAGCGGTATCTATCTGCTGTTCTACTTATAATATTTTTTTCATGGTATCGTGTTACTTTTACTTGCGCAAAAGTCTTTTAACTATTTTATTATTATTTATTTAGTTATTTATACAGAAAATGACTTAAGTTTTTAATTTTATAGAATGATGCACATATTGTGTAAAAATTTGTATTAAAAAAATAACTTTATTTTAAACACTATTTTTACACTTGAGAATGATGCAGCCGTTGAAAGCTTAAATTGTATCGACGGATTTTTTTAAAAATTAAATTGTATCCACTAGCAGGCATTTTCAGTTTCGTTTTAAAAATCAATTTTTAACTGCACATCTGTATTCGCGTGTTTTATATATATCATTTATAAAAATTTAGTTTCAATTGTACGTGAATATTTCAGATAACGTACATATTGATATTATGTGGAGATTTAAGTGTGAATTTCAGTTAAGTTAATGTTTACTAATGTCCCTTGATCACCTGGTTTTGACCTGGTTTTGAGTTTGATCATTTGGTTTCGAGGTTTGTTACTACAACTAAATTTATATACGCTAACAATGCACACACACTTAAGAAGACAAAATCGTTCGCATTATTTTTAAAACAACAACTGATTTTTATTTCGTTCATGTTGTATGTAATATGGGTTTTGTTTTTACATGGAAGTACTTTTCCGAAGTGTACCCATGTCAAGCGTAAAAAAATTCTCTCGTCCTTTCGTATACTCGTACAGATACACTCGTTAATTTACATTTATCAAAATATAAAGTAGACACACATGTACATGTAGGTTGGCGTCCTTAGGAAGAAGAGATGGGGGAGGATGGGGAGCAATTGGGAAGTTGGTACAGGACACCTCCTTAAGGGGAGACGAGGTAAGTTGAGGATTACTTACAGTCAAGCTCACACTTGTAACCGGAAAAGCATAATTACACGTCACAGACATACGGCATAGGCAGACAGTCATTATACAGGATATAACTCGACTATTTTATGTATGTTTTGTGGGCGCTTTTTTTTTGTTTTTTCTCTTCCATTCTGATGCAAACTATTTACAAAATATCGATCTTTCGGTCAGATCGATGTACTTCAATATTTGGGGTTTGTTTTCTATAAGAACTGAATTGGTTCTATGATTCGATTTGGATACGATGGAGCTTTCATGTTGACGATCTGTGCTAGAGTTTCAGGATACATGCTCGATGGAAGTATCCCGTTTTATAGTTAGTTATAGTTTCAAAATAAAATGTGTATCATAAAATTATAGGGTTCAATCAAAATCCAAATAGATTTTGTCGCCTGTTTTTAGGCTTGGTTTTTTTCATAGATGTTTAGAACGGTTTTTTTTCTCATAGAATTTTTACAACGTTTTTTTTTCTCATATTTTTTTACAACGGTATTTTTCATTGTTTTATAAATAAAATAGACTTGATTAACAAATAAGTAAGGAATTGCTGAATATGTGGGGTGAACATGATGTGTTGGTAGAACTTTTGCCACGAAAAACGAATTTTTTTCTCCCTACGCAGTCGTCTGCGTGAAATTCTTTACCAATTTAAAGATATATTAGAAGGTTTAATATATGATTTAGTGAACACAGCATGGTGGATTTCATTTTTTTTTCTTCAAATTTTGTTCGCATTTCGTCTATTCTTTCTATCTTGTAATCATCAAATTGTTTAATCAGAAAGAGTATTTTTTATATTTTAAAACTGGCGAGACCAGAAAATGTCGAAACTGTCGATATGTTATCAATCAATCAATCCACACATTTGTGAAATATAGAACATGCCACCGTTGGCCGAGCAACATGGTTAATGTGGATAAATGGGCGTGTCATGGGCAAAACCTTACAACAAATGTTTCGAATTGTTTCGAAACAAATGTTTTCTTTTACTTTTAAAAATTGTTTGGAATTTTAGGATTGAGTTAAACATTTTTTATGATTTCGTGTAAATTGTTCGATATGCTGTGAATAGAGAAATGGCGTTTGCAAAGTTAATCTTGCAGCCCTGATGCTAGTACGTCATCTTGAAAAAAGTCTAAGCGACCTCGCCGTTCTTGTTTCGAGAGGTTTGCATTAATTCAATTTTTTTGTGAATAAGTGAAGGGGGAAAAAAGTTCTATGCCTCAGTAATTTGAGCGACAAATTTATTTTGCCGAAATATCGTGTGCTTCGTACACAATGCAGATAAAAGAGAGACGAATTTGTTTTTCCATTAAGGAAATGCAAATTGGTCACTCTCGGATCGAGTAGAGTGCCTGGCGCTAGGAGTTGAAAAACAGTAGGAAGAAAAATTGTCTATCTTTTGAATATGCAAATGGAATGGAACAAAGTCTGTGTAATGGAACGGAGCAATTTTAAGACTGGGTTTGTCTGTCGCTCTTCTTGCTCAACCCTTCTACTGTAGAAGTACACGTCAAGTAAGACGAGGCCATTGCATAATTTAGAAAAGGGCATACATATTCTAAGGCGTTGCGTTCAAACGTGTTGCTTGAAATTTTTACAGCTGAATTTTAAAAATCTAAGTAAAACTGAGGTTTTGTGTTGTTCTGCAGATTTTAATTATTTCCTACTAAATTTGCTTAAGCGATTAAAACGGCCTATATGAATATTTTCAGTGACATTTTAAACCGTAATCATAGTTTCTTTCAAACGCCTATTTAACAGTCTTTCTGTTCAAGTAGCTCATGACAATATTTGAGTAAGGTTTTACCCGAGGCCACAGATAAAATAAATGTTTGGTAATTAATATATCAAATATTCGTATCAAAGTATACATAAATATTGAACAATAAATAGCATACATAATGGAACACAAATCGCAATGTGTCTGTAACCATAAAATAGGATATAATTTTCATATGTAACAATGCAAAGCCCAGCATATTGAGGAACGTGTGATGTGTGTCTATGGCGACCCAAAAGCGTGGCTACAGTTTAACATTTATTTGGAACCTTACGTGCGTCTTACTAGACTATTTACAGGCGACTTGGATAATCTTGGTTGTAGCTATAATTTATTAGTGTTTCCATAAACTGTATCCACGCGTTGCCAAATTATCAGTTGGCAATCAAATTGGCAAACTCACAAATACACTGAATTGGCAACGGCATTGTAAATTCCAATGTTGTGTTAAAATACGTTAATCACAAAATTATTTTCTGTTAAAAGACCTCATAAATTTAGGAAATGATTTTGATTAAAAAGATATTTTAATCATAGGTTTAATAATTTTTTGTTAACCAAACTCCGGTTGTGAGTTTGCCGTTAAGCCTCGGTGTATCTGATGTTCGTCGAGGATAGTCAGTGGGACCACATTTTCAGGAAAAATTCCCAATTAAATAGGTATTTTGAAAATTCCACCCAACCCTTGCGTGAACCGGAATGCCCGTTACATCGACGCAATACTAATAAAATATACAGCTACTAATAAAATATGTCATACTGATAAAATATATGTTTCATGGTCAATTGGACATTCTCTCTTTTTCTGTTGACAACGCAGCGTATCATTCGTCCGTCCGTGTTTTGCCCATATTAAAATTATTTCTGGAACAGGTTAATTGAAAACGATTATTTTATTTTGACCAGTTTTGTTTTCGTCGTTGTTATTAATTGAAATTAAAAGTAATAATTAAATTTCGATAAAAATTGTTTTATTAAATTAAAATGTAATTTATTTGATAGCTTATAAAAATATATATTGGGCCTTATCTTTCGGAAAATGCTGACTTATTTTTTATCAGGAACTTGCTATTTACATGCTTTCGATTTCGTTCTGTACCAAAAATACAAGGATTGTTCCAGCTCATTTAGTTGCGGATTTTCCAATTTCACAACAATATAATTGAAACTTCGTATATACATATCCCATAAAATAGGAATTAATCGAATAATTATTTTTCTGTTTTAAATGGTTGTCCATAATTATTTTAAAAGTTAAGTTAATAATTTTAAATTTATAATTCATTGTTATATTGTTTCAACACATGTTAATAAAAAATGCTGAAGTCTTGCTGAAGATTAAAATGCTTTGAAATGAATTGATCAGTAACCAGGGTCCAAAAAATTATTGACTTCCCACTGACAAATTTAGACGCTAGGGAGCGCTAGTCTCTCTGTGTTCAGGCTCTAGCGTTTAAAGTATAAACGAAGTTTCAATTTATGTCACCCTCTCGTCTATTTATATAAATATCTGTACATTAGACTGTTAAATCCAAGGTTGCGACAATAAGGTGGCACAGTTTTTCGACACACACACACACACTGACTAAGGGGTAGTATGCGTGAACGTGTAACACCTTGTTTAAGACCGGCGGGAATGGGGTTATGGTCCTATAGTTAGCCTTCGTAATAATAATAGTAATAATATCAAGCGTAGAAACATCGTTTCGGATGTGCGGTGAGCAAGGTTTTTTTTAATCTAATACCCGACGGGGTATTAAATATGCATACGTTCAAGTAAGATAGACTACTACTGTCTACACTTGGTTCTGTGTGTACGGAGCGCAACCCCCGATACACGTGGGATTTCGTACACGTCATAGAATATACACATACTGTACAGTAATTGACAAAACGTGCAAAATATAGGATAGAAGAACGGAACCGAAAACAGGTTGTATTCTTAATTCAATGTTAAATTTTATTAAAAAAAAAAAAAAACATTTCGTAACGAAATTGTTTTTTTTTTCTCCTTCTTTTAGCTCAAATAGTGCGGATGTATAATACATAACCTTAAAAGCGATCACAGCTTATGTGCTTTTTGACGTAGATTGTATGTATATATTCAATATACACGTAAATATATATATACTGTCGGGAGAGATAGGGGATAACTTATTTCTCAATCTTGCGCCACAATCATTCGAGATGTTAATAGGAATGTGATAGTTAGGAATTATGGGTACGGATCTACTTTGCGCGAATAGTTGTCTTTTTTTTTGTGTAGAACAGTATTGTTTCGTATAACTACACCTGCTAGTTATACTGGCGCAGAACGTCGGGTTACAGAATGTAGTTACCACAACTACATTTTTTTTGGTGAAAAATCTAGGTTTATAGATTTGGGGCGCAGTCGAGAGAATCGCCGGTCAGGTTATTGCAGACACCGGGGGTTAATACTGTGAAATCTGCTAAGAATTTCAATCAAATTCCTAGGCAGCGTCTTCTCTGTCTCTCTCGCAAGGTCCAGCGGTTTTTTATAATGACTTTTAAATATTCAAGAGGCATTTTCCTATGGTTAAACTGTGAACTCGCTGTCGAACGCTTTTGAGAAATCAGATTTCCTCACGCTATTCTAAATAAACTCAAACCGATGCCCTATTTAAGGGACAGGCCTGCTGTCTGATAGAAATTCATTGTGACGTCACCGAATATAGGCCGCGCCGCGTTCATGCAGTGAGTACTATACGTCACTCATCACTAAGTATACGTGCAGATTAAAACGATTCTGTTCGCCATACCTATTACTTGGCGTCCATTTTTTGACAATTATAATTTTTTTATACAAATTTTATAGCAAGAAGAAGGCGATATGCGTTATAAATTTTTCTCTTGACAAAAGATAGCCGCTTCTTTGATGTTCTCGATAAGACTCCTCCCCCGGCTATCCATTGCAGCAATCGATTATATAATCGATTGCTGCCGATTAATCGATCACCGCCAGGGGAGGCCGCGGACCGCATCGTTGATCAAGCGAAAATTGATATTCTCTTAGTTGATTTTATTCTGTCACTCTGTCAATACCCTCGACGGCAAGGCCCCACTTCCGTCCGGACCGGATGATGCCGCCAAAATGCAAAATTGAGTCGCCCTTCTCGATGGCAATTTCTTCTTTCCCAATCTTCTTTTTTTTTTTTTGTTAAAGATGTTGTTGAGTTTAGTTCTTGTCATGGTGGTGGTGGTGGTTGATAGCCGTGGTCGACACCGAAGTTTGTTTCGAAAGAGAAGTTTGTCCTTTTTTAGATCTGGGATTTTTTCGAAAAGCTTTTATTGATGTTGTTGACTAGGGGGCGATCCACTTTTAGGCGACCACTTTGGGGCATTAATGTCCGAGACTCATCGATCAAATTGTCTTTTTTTTTTCTCTTTTCATCTTCATGAACTGGTCAAAATGATGTACCACTTCAATTTTTCTTCGTCTTGAGGTTGTCCAACTCTTCGATCAGTTCGTCTTCGGACGTGACGATCGATGGGGACATCTGGAAGAGATAAACGGACAGCACTGGTTAATTAATGCTGTGTGTGACCACATGCGAGTCGTGACTATATTAGACAAGTCATGGCTGTGGCAATGTAATCATTTATATTTCTGAGACATGAGTAGTATCACGTTGCTATAGGCGCTGTAGTCTTAACAGTTTGTGTCAAAAATGTTCCTCGCGAAAACGGCAAGAGATTGCTGTTAGATATTGGCAATAGAGCTTAACACTAAGCCGACCGACAGTGGAGGCGTTCGCTCTTTAAAAAACGAGCTCGGCGGACCCGTAGAGGATACATTGTTCTCGCTATTTTGACAGCACATCCCACGAGTTAAATGCGAAACACTTGTCAGATTATTTTTCAATATCTATCCCCCATAAATATGTGTATACGTTTACAGAATACGGTGTTTTTATCTGTGCCATGAAATCTAAATCATGAAATCTCGTGAAAAAAATACCCAGTGTAAATATCTTTATTTTAAGAACAGTAAGGACATTTTTATTGAGATTTGTGCGTCAAAGAAAGAAATTCCTATTGTATTTTTATATATTTTGTAAATAATCTTATTAAACCAACAATGAGAACCAAGATTGTTCAAAAATATTTTTCACTCTATTTCTAATCACTAAACGAAACAGTTTTTACGTTAGTTAAATTTTTTATTTAATTTAACTTTTATTTCTTAAGTTTCCTTTCTTCAGTTCCTTTCTTAAGTTCGATGAAATAACATGTAATAAATGATAAAGATGTGGTATGACTATGTTTGGTTTCGTAGCAGTGTTTGTCTGCTACATGCCTCAATCTAAAATATCGACGATTCGTTTTCCTGTTGCTCCTTTCCTTGTGACCCTCTATCACTGTACTCGTATACCCGAGCGCAACAAAGAACCTATTTTTTAGTGCTCGCCTTCGAACGCCTGGTCCTTTTGTAGTTTGACTCTCACGCTATTCGCCCAACATGTGCGCCTCCCACCCATTCCATAATAATACTCCGCACCACTTGTATAGGATTTTATTTATAAAAATGTCGGCTCTTTCGTCCAAACGCCAGACCTGCCCCCTGCCGATTCTTCAGCGAACTTCCCAGCAGCTTTCGTAAGCGCGCGTTTGAAAGAACGTTACAAACTAGCAATGCATTGCTGATAGTAGTGGTTGCCAATAATTAGGGGCAGCAATCACGTTTGACGCTAATCAGGCTGCACCACTGAAATGGATATTGTAGCTGATTTTCTTTTCGCGTTGAGATGCTATAATAATTATTTATTTTAGTTCATATTGTATTATTTGATATTATTTTTAATTTTTTGGATAAATGAATGTGTGTTAATTTTCAGCAATGTTTCCTGAAATTTGTTAATAAATTAACGCACATTTAATTCAATACTCTGTTATTAATTTAAGAGTGGATTCAAAATTGTGTTCTAATATACGAGCATATAACAAATATTTTCCCAATATCCTTACTAATCTATAGATAGGGATGTTAGTGTTTAGCATTGAATATTAATTTTGGACTTTCTAATTTCTACTTTTTGGTTATTGTGCCAATTAGGTAACAAAAAATATGGCTATAATGATATATATACTTTTTAATAATGACACTATTTTTGTTTCTTATAATTTTCATGCGTTTCAGTTATAATTCGCCGTCGTACATTCGATATTGTCAACCCACACGTCACACGAGTTCATCCCCCATTGCCGCCGCCCACCATCATCGACAATTGGAATTAAATTGGCCATTCTGCGGCTGGCGAGTGCAAAACCGCCCACCGTCGATTGTCGATACTGTTGTTGCTCAACTTGGCGAACTCCTTTCTCATTTTCATTTCCCCAACAATTCATCTGGCGAGGCTGTACTTGTTGCCTAGCAATTTCCGCCTACGCACGCGGGGTGGCGCGATCGTCAATCCACATATGGTAGAAGGAGAGAGCTGGAGCGAGAGCGAGAGAGAGGGAGAGTCGAGAGCGCGCGTTTGACATTGCACCCGCCGCCCGCTATATCGCTGCTATCGATTTGCGCGTGGGCGTTCGCCAGCGCACCAATCGGCGCTCGACGGCGAAATACGCGTGGGCGACAATCGCGTCGGCAACAGCCGCGCTAGCGCGTCTGGATACTGGGGTTTTGCTCTTGAATTTGAAATCTCGCCAAATGTAGGCCTAGGCGTCTGCCCACGCGCGCCACCATTCGAGATAACCGGGTCGCGGGTTTTTTCTTTCTTCTACTTGTCTCCCCGCTCCAGCTTCATTCAACCCGCAACCGTTTTCTTTCCGGGTCCACCCTTTTTACAAGATGATGCAACGTGTATGCTTAAGCTACTGAATAGTGTATAAGTGTTCTGGCGTCGTGCCATTGATTCGCGAATGCCAGAATGCCAGATTTAAGTTTTAATAATTTAGACGGCAATTTTGTTAGTCTCTATGAGGATTTGGTAAAAGCGTAGGACTATACCGATCTCTCGAATAACTTCGAAAGTCTGATTTGGGGGATCTAAAAATGAGTCTCGATAGACTTTGGGATTCTTCTGATTTTTTTTTATTTTATTTTATTTTTTTAAAGTCACCGTAGCGCCTAGTGCACCACAGGACTACTGCACCCTCGTGTCTCTATGGAGATATGT
>JAUJYS010006422.1:0-10331 GCA_033995665.1 Melogona broelemanni | reverse complement strand
CGAATAGAATTGAACATGCTCATTTCTATTCGCCACGAATGCATTCGCAACTCACGTGCAGTGCCGCCTAGTTGCTGTACTCTTGCTGCCATTTGGGCGCTTCAGCTGCATTCGCCGCGATTATTCGCCTAGTGAAATACCGCCTTAAGCTATTTGGGTCGACAATTTCTATTGAAAAGTCTACCGCCACTAGGTGGCACTGCACTATGCCATGTAAATAGAGGACATTAAGGACGATGGCGCCATCTATACTTAATATAGCCCTCCTCACCCATTCCTGATCTCGCCGTGAACTTGTTGGCTTGTTCTGAGAGTGCACGTGTTCCTCCAGTGTGATGTTATGTTAGGCGACGAAATTTAATAAAGCAAAATGTCCCAATTGGCAAATCGAGCGCGGTCAGGTCTCTTAATAAGAGTATACAACCAATCACGTTGCACGTGCGAGCGCGCGCGCGCGTGGTCTCGCCGCGCGTGTTGCATCACGGGAAGAAAAGTGAATGCGGCTGAGGACACGAAGAAAGAAAGAAAAAAAAATGAACCGGGAATATTTCGCGTGCTCTCCACTCTTGTCGAAATATTAAAAGGCCACAGCTTGAGCTGGCGATACGCGCTCTGCGCTACATGTAGGCTGCGACGACGACAACGTACGTTATTATACTCGAGCTCACCTCAAGTTTTGCTGTGGATGATAGGCAGGAAAGACATCCATGATCGAAAATGAGATCTCATCAATAGAATATGTCTATGATGCTTTTAGAAAGATGGTGAAAAATACTTAAGAAATTGAAAATAACAAATAGAGAAATTAATATGTTAATTTAAATTTGAGTACAAACTTGGAAGTTATTGAATGTATGCCAAATAGGCTCATTTACCTCATTAAACTGAAGATGCTTTAGAAATTGAAAATATCATCAGAAGTAATTAATATTAATCAATAAACATTCATGATGGAAATTTAAAATATCATCAGGATAAATTATTAATTTACATTCGAATATAAATTTAAAAGTTTCTCAATTTTTGCAAAATAAGCTAATTAATTTGAGAATCGTTGTCAAAAACGTTTAAAAGTACGATGCATTAAAAAAATATATTTATTCGTAAAGTCATAATTTTCTACGAAACCTGTAGTTATCTCTATTGATGTTTGTGCTGTCATCACCATGGTGATCTACAGATAGTGTTTGAAATCGTGAATCGGGATAAGGTGTCTCCTTGTGTATTTGGCAGCGAACCAGATTTTCTAATGTCGCCGTGTGCTATATGGCATCCATTAATCAGCGCCGGGGTTGGGCAAAGTGAAAAAAAAATATAAAAGGTTGGGTGGTGATAGGGGTGGGAGGGGAAGCAACACTGTTCAACAAACAAAAATCTCATTTCCCTGTTGGCGCTGCATGTGTATACAGGGTGAAAAGTTTCGCGAAAAGAAATCTAAATCTCAATTCGTTCGGCCCAATGGTTAAATGCCGCACTGAACTACATCTGGAAAAGTATGAACGGTCATGATGTTTCGTGAGCGAGAACAGTCATTTGTGAGTGCTCCTCACGTGCGTCGTGGTCATCGGGAACGGCGTATAATCGCTGTCAAGAAGAACGATGTAATTGAGAAATGCTGATCAATGCATTGTTTTAAACAACGAAAAAATGTTTGTTAATTTTAGTGGGATTTTCTGGTGTCTTGAGTTTGTGATTCGATTCCTGAAACTGACCATTTTTGGGCTGGGCCAAAAGACACCAAAGCGAACCTGCCCCTGCGGCCCTTTTGATTACCCGCGTTGGCCGACCTTCCACGACAATAGCTACACTTTCATTACATGGCACACGGTCTGACATTGTTTTGTCATGTACCCTAACATATAGCCGTGGCTGCGTATCATCCGCTGTATATAGCCAAGCATTGAAATAGCGCGGTGGTTCCCCAACCTTCTCACACCCCCGCAATGTTATCAGGTAACCGGAGTTCGCCAGATCAATGTGTGCCAAATCAATTACTGAGTGGGCAAAAGTATGGAAGGGAAAGTCAGACGGAAACTTAGATTTTCCTCTTTAAAAATATAAAAAAATCTTAATTATAGTGCCGAATTTCATGATAAAACTGGGAAATATGGATACAATTGCGATGTAATAGCATCCATATTATGAGCGATGTATTCCATTTCAAACCACGCTTTTCCCGTGGCAAGTTACCGATAAATGTATTGCTAATCTGATCTACATATGACTTAAAACTTACGAAGACGAGTATATGGATAATTTGTTCAGGTTTTAAAGATACAAATTGCCTTTGGTGTATTTATGTCTACAGTTATTTCGTGATTAATTTTGTGTGTGTACTTCCGTGATCGTTTATCGAATTCCCGATCGAGGCTTCCGGAATTTTGAGTAGAGAGCAATTCGTACATGCGCCGATCTTTAGAAATGACGGTAAAGCCGTTGGAACCGTGCTGTCGGCTACACGTTGCACGTTAAAGATTCCAACCGAAGTCAGAAGTCAAGGCTAGGCGAAATTATAAGGGAATCCCCCTGTGTGGGCGGGTTTGTAAATATTTAAGTGTAGTAGTAATAAATATTGTAGCAGTAAAATAATACTTTACGCATATTCGTCCTTGACTGGCCATTTAACCAACAGCCATATGTTATCCCCTCCTGGGTTGATTGCGAGTACACATTGTAATTGTATTTGTTTCTCGTTTAGACATGGGTCTCAGGAAGATGTACCCGTGGCCCACATACAGTTTGAAAGCGCGTCCTCCATATTCGCGCGGCCGTGCTGTGTGCTGTATTGAAGCCGCTTTTCGTTTTGTCATTGTTTGCAAATGAAGTCTATAATCGCCGTCCCATTAAAAGTGTCCGGCTAATTTCCTACTTACACGCAGTTATTCTGACATGGGAACGACGTTATTGACAAACAACTACTAATCGCCCCTCTCTCTCTCTCTCTCTCTCTCCCTCCATCTGTTTCGCTCCCCCCTCGAACCATCTCACCATTTCAGTCGCCGTAATCCAGTGTTGGGAAGGAGTATTTTGTTAGTTTCAAACTTTCAAGTCCCGGAACATTAGAACTTTAGTACGCTTAGGTTCCTTTTCCAAGGAAGGGTTGCTTTTAACGGTTTCGTTTCGTTTTTTCAGGAATTGGAATGGTTGTTAATTTTTTATTTGCAGTAAATTTAATTACTCCTTTTTTTCATTTAAATATTTAAAAGAAAAAAATGATTACCTTAGCATTCAAAGCCTACGGTTTAAAAAAAAACAATTACTAATGAAATTTTTGGAATAAATGGAATTTTATATATTGGCATTCCGTTGAGAAAGTATTTTTTTCATTTTTTTATTTTTCAATCGAAGGAACGAAACATTTTCAGGTTCCTTTTGAAATGGAGCTAGTAATATTCGGTTAGGTTCCTTTCCATTTCTGTAGGAACAAAAACGATTTTTTTTTTGGAGGAACGGGAACGGGTTACTTGTTAACAGGAACGAACCTAACACTGTCACTATCTATAAGTCGCTGTAATCATAATTGCATTTTTGATGATATCCGCACCAACTATTGCGGATATCCGCTAGACCAAATTCATATATCGGAAATTGATTCGTTCGTGGTCTCTGGTGGGAACGTGATTGGGTCATAACCTTTGTGGATAGAGTGGATGATGGAATTTTAAATTCGAATATAATATTTGGATTTTGGAAATGGGATTTTGACTGCACGGTTTGACCATTAACAAGTCCACCTACAGCAGGTGAATTGTTGTTTTGGCTACACTTTTTTTGTGTTACATGTGTGAACCGTGGGAGTTATGAATATATGAATTTCGTATCAGCTTGTTGCGATGCGCAGGCGTATCTCGTTTCAATTGAATTTGTGATCCGTTTTCACTTGCTTTTTTTTTTGTTCTCTTTTGCTTTATCTTTTGTTTTTGTTTACAGGGGAAGTAATGCTCCTGCGTGTCAGTGGCTAGGTGTGCTCAAATGCGTTTTTGATTGTTTTTTTTTTGTGTGTCCGTGAAACCAAGATTGGTTATGCCTGAATTATGTAACGGGTGTTTTAGATTTTTTTTTCTCCTCGAAAATATTTTTATAGGCGCACTGGTACAGTACATCCAATCTTCTCTTTGTTTATAGTAATTTTCCAAAGTGTAAAGTCTCAACTTGCATAGTATGTGATGTTTTATTGGTGGCGCCTCAGTGAAGTTATTACGACCAAAACGAAAAGGAAACAAATTCCGGTTCAGTGCCGAAGGGGATAGACGATCAGAGTCTGGCTAACTCTCTTGAATAAAATGTCAAGCAATATTTTATGGAATTTCTTAATATAACTGGATGTATTAAGTGGCTTGGACAAACATGGCTCACAATTTTTGCGCATAAATTTGTCCAAGGCGTTTTTATTAGAAAATTTCATATGAAATTTGCTCGGTGCCCTCCTGCACACCAAACACCATTTTGAATAAAATAATGACGTCACACAGACGGCATTTCAAAATAAATGGTCTCGTCAACTTATTGGCGCAGATTCATGTTTTCTAATTTTACTTGCAATTTCACGAATGTTGCCTTTTTCTCGTGACATGAGTGTACATGTGGATGCGTATGCGATTGTCATGCATGTGTGTATGCCAATCTCGACACTGCTTCTCTAAAGTGTGTGTGAGCCAACAATTTGCGTACAAAGTCACAAGGGCACTCTTATTTTGGATCCATTCGGTGTGCCGGGGGGGTGGCCAAAATCCGTAGTCCACCGAGATGGGCTCAGTCATCCATTTGAAAGTGAGAAAAAAATATTGATATAATGTCCGGCATACGCTGACAGAGAAAAACCCGGCCTTCGTGTCATCCACGTACTTGAGTTTTGATACTGCGGCGGCATTTTTTTTTGTCGCACGTTATTCCCAACACGGTGGGAAAGCCGACACGTGACGCCATTTGGTGTCCGATACCCATAAACAGATGGAGTCAATGCGCTTGGCTGTACAGGTCTAGAGTTCCTACAGCTTTTTTTAATTATTTAAAAAAAAACTTACCAACGTATTCGTTTTTCAAAGTCCCCCATGGGGGATGGGGGGTGGGGCAAGCTGGTAATTTTGCCTGGCTTGCTACTTCTTTTTAATTGAAATATTAAAAAAGGCTTACTAGCGTATTCGTTTTAAAGTCCCCTAGGGTGATGGCAAGCTGGTAATTTTGCCTAGCTTAGGCTTGCTTGCTTGCTTCCTAGGTATGGATTTTCAACGTTTACCTGAATTCGTGCTGGTATGCGGATCTCATAACTTTACTTCCAATACGAAGGAAATCGTATATGCGAATTTATTTCGCCTGAAAAATTCTGGTGGTCTCGGCCGGGAATTGAACCCGTGATCACGGGTAGTCTGGTCCAACACGCTAACCACTTCACCACACTAGAGAGGATATCCTTCTAGATTTTATCCCAAAATATTCCACCAACAATACTAATGGCACATTGGTCGCAGTAAAATTCCATTTGAAGTTATGGGGTCGCGTTTGTCTTAATTACAAGTACTTTATTACCAAAGAAGTAATACGCGCCCCCATTTCTTCCCAAGTGCAATTAGTACGCACCATTAGGTGCGCATGGTATTTCGTCATGCAAATTAGTTCTAAGAAAATCCACCAGGATCTCTATATGTGTCGCTAGAATCCGGGAGGCACACAAGAGCCACACTCTTCTGAGTCTACCGCTAGACGTCGTTGATTTGGTTGAAAAGCACTGTAGCCAGTCTACTGGCGCCCCGGTAATGATCTTTGCTGCGTGCGTTCATCTTCGTATCCTTTTCAAAATCGTAGGTGTCAAATTAATTTGGAGGCGTAATTCAGACTCTCGAAACGACCTCATGGCACAAATTTAAAATCCTTGCAAAATTAGTCACGTCGTGAGACCCACCGTCCAAGATACATAGCATGGTCCGGGGGTATGGCTTAACGTTTATTTAATTCACAATGCCATCTATGGCCAAATTAGGATGATTTTGTGTTTGAAATGGTCAAAATGTTTTTTGATGACATTTGTAAACTGTGAAAAAACCTTTTACAGGGTTAGAGACCATAAAACTATACTAAATATTTAATTTCTTATTTAATCGGATACGTTTTTGTTTATTAATCCACTGAACATTGTTGTGTAGCTCCTGGTAGTATACCTAAGCAAAAAAATACTAGACGTTAATTGTATGTTTACGGGAACAGTTGTTTTGACTTAATCACTGTTGTATGTTGTCTTGTTTTAAGTTATTTTAAAATCCTCAAAAAAATTAATGTAAAGACTTGCATGAGTTGAATTTAGGGAACAAACTTGCATGACTTGAAATTGTGTGTCAAGATCACCAGCCGTTCCTCCTTGCGGTTGGTCGGTGATGGGTCTCGTGAAACAACAGGCCAGAGCCGCTCATTTTCTTTGGCCGCTTTCAAAAACAACAAGGCACGAGTGGAAACGGTTTATGACCACAAGTGCTGCTGCTGCTTGCTGCACCCCCTCCTACCAGACGCGCCGCTTTTCGTCCCGCGCAATTAACGAATGCGATAATGTGTTTGCGCGCGTACAACGTACGTGTATATCATATGTACGCGGATGATGGGTGGCCGTTCGCGCGGCTCTTCAACTGTATGTACATGTTCAGGGGTTGGACAAAATAATGGAAACATATATCTGTCTGTGCACCTTATTGAGTTGTTTCCATTATTTTGTCCAACCTATGTGTATTTATGCGCGCTGTTGGGGTTTCATCATCTTTTTATGCACGTGCGGCACGACCAAAAATACGCGAGAGGGGGCGGCGGCCCAGGCCGCAACTGAACTCGTGACAGTCGCGGTGCTTAACGGTCGCGTTTTCAAACTGAATACATCTTTGCATCGGTCTTCAGATCTTTGTCAGCTCTCAGCAGCAAATCCTTGTCGATAATTTTGAATCATGCCTTGTTTTTTTTCTTAGCTTTGCCAGTTATTTTTATCTTATTCATAAGACGTTTACCAGTTAAAATGCTTGTAAATAAATAAATTTGCTCAGTTTGTTTACTAGTTCATACGCAAAATATATTCGAATTATGAGCTTTTGAAGCAAATCTTTTCCGATGGTTTTGCATCATGCCTCGTTTTTTTGTTTTTGTTTTGCCAGTTCATTTTTCTTCTTATTCTTAAGTTATTTTTGTGTAGAAAGACATTTACTAGTAAATTATGGAAAAACGCAAAGTGTATTCTGACGCGTTTTTATTTTTCGTTTATAACAGTTTATGTCAGTTATTTTTTTTCTTGTAAAATTATGGAGAAACTCAAAGTATATTCGACTGCGTTTATATTATACATTTTGTCAGTTATTATTTTTTTCCATAAAACATTTTTGAGCAGAAAGACGTTTGCTAGTATATTATGGAAATGCGAAAAATATATTTGGATACGTTACTTGGAATACTAGAATTCGTTGTAGCGTGTTTGAGACTGAATTGTGCATTCGAGATCACGTAGCCACTTTCTGGAAATACGATTCATGGCCGAAATGTAATTAAGAGTTAAGCACACCCCTTTCTCTCGCGCATTAAATTTTAGCCGACTGGCTAATTAAACATTTAACTAATTAATAAATCATTGGAATAAAATGTCCTTAACGACATACTTCTAATCGAGCAGTTACAGTGGAACACAATGTTATTCAAGGCGAACATAATTGTATACGATTCGATTCGAGACTGCGTATATCGAATCGAAGATCGAATTGTCGAAGGTCGAATTCTAATCGATCTGTTACAGTGGATCATAATATCATTTTAGGCGAATATCACTCTCGATAGTGCGATTCGATTCGAAACTGCAGAGAACGAATCGGTCGGACAACACACATCCACTCAAACACGTCAAAGTCAAGCATGCTTTCAATTATGACATATGGGTATTGAGTGAGGGACGTGCGAATTAGTATGAAGGGAGAGGGTCTGACGAGGATACGAGTTATTTGTGTGGCGTATGTGGCGGCCCCGAGTTGTGTGGCGTTTTATGGCGCAAAACGGTCATTATGCCCACGTGACCTTTGCGGTGTTCTTTTTATTAATTATTCCCCCGTCTATGTTTCCACGCTCGCTCTCCTCCCCACCCCCCACCCTCCTATGAAGCTTTATCGTCGTCTGCGTAGAAACGTGGACGCGCGCTCGACCTTTAATAATTCAATTAATTAGTGAGCAACCGGCATGAGGCCTGGTGGCAGAGAGATATAGGGGATATTGACAGTGCTTGGATGCGTGTCGATATATTGGAGTTGTGCTTCCTGACTGATATTTGCATTTCCCCCAAAAAATGATCACCGTAATCGTGTTTCAAACCTGGAGTTTGATGTTTACATTTGCGGTGTTATTTTTGCAGAACGACTCATGTTAATTTGGTACAGGTATTTGTTAATTTGGTACAGGTATTTGTTTGTTAATTGTATTGCATAATTTGGTAATTGTTACGTGCTACGGTGCTAGGTATTGATATTTCTTAATTAGCTGCACATCAACCAGATGGAGTTTAATGCATTTTAATAAATTATTATATTTTTTAATTAAATTCTTGAATGTTTTCAATTTTTGAATGTTTAAAATCAATTCCTTATTTAAATTTATTAAAAAAAAAACTTTCCCAATTTTTAAGAGGAAAAAATGCTTATCCCGGGTGAAGCCGGGCCCATTTTCTAGTTTCCTTATGAAATGTTCAATATGCCATATGCCTAACCTGGGGATGGGCGCGCGCGTAAATTGACTTTCTGCTCTTGTCCCTGGCACGTGCTGTTCAACCGGGGCGCGTATCGACAAACACTCGTCACGTCCGGGGACTAATTGTCGGTTCGGCGGATTCGGCGCATGCGCACGGCATCGCGCCTCACCGGCATTTATGCACACATCCAGGTTGATCGCGTCCGCCCCCTGTAATTACTCAAATTGTTAGTTTCGCAATTAATGCTGAATACTAGCTTGCCTGGCGGGGGTTGATACAAGTTGAAATAATCGCCGCTAGTGGCGCTTGATAGTAACTCAAATGCAAATTCGACGTCTGGATCGTTCGGGCCGCTTAATAGGCAATTTATTTAGTACGTGATAGGTTTGAGATTAAATCAATTAAGAAGCATCGGTTATCGAGCTAGGAAAAAAAATAGGCGATTTTCTTGTTTAATAGGAGAAAGTAGAAAAATAACTAGCGTTAGTTTTATCGCCAATTCCCCGATCATGGCTATGAGAAAGCTGAAACGATTATTTTAAGTCACTGTGTGTTAACTGTTCAAAATAGATGTCATATGGTTTAGCGCTTAGCGTGTTCGCCTACTATTTCCGTGATCGCGGGTTCAATTCTCGACCGAGTTATCCGGAATTTTTCGAGCTAGACAAAATCGTTCATTCGCCTCCCTTTGGAGTGAAAGTGAAACCGTAGGATCCGTGTCTATTCACTGTCAGGTGCACGTTGACGATCCCTACCTATGTCAGGATTTAAAATTAAGTCAAATTACCAAGTCGATCATCGGGTTGGGGGCTTTGATACGAATACGTTGGCAAGCCTCTGTCATCGTCCAAAAAACAACCTTGTTTGAGCTCCATTAGTTTCGTGGGCTTTACCTGGGAAGCGCTAGCCTCAGCGAAGTCACGTGGAATATGACGAAACTAATACCAAATTTCACGCTAGAGTTTCACGTGTTATCTTTCTCGTGCTTGCTTCGCCTCCATTCGGTATCGTCCTCCCTTCTCGTCCATAAGCTTTTCCACCGTGCACCTGTTCGTCAGGGTCCCCCCTATACGGCGCGTTAATATTTAATTTCGGACCGGTTAAAAATACTTTTCCCACGCGATCCCAACTTTTCCTGCCCTTTTGGTCACGAAACGTCGCCGCGCTCAATCGCTGACGTCACTGGTATCATTATCGAATCGTATGTTCTTTTGTTTTTCCTCTTTTCCGGGCGCGCGCGCTGCTGCTGAACTATCTGTCTATCCATCGGAAGAGTTCGGCTTTATCTGTTTTGTGTTTTTGTAGAATAACATTTGTGTTTTTCGGCTGAGGGGGGAAGTTGGAGCTTCAGCGCGCGCGAAACAATGTCGGCTCGATCGGAATCGATTTATTATACAAAGTGGGGAGTTTTACGAAATCGTGTTTTTAAAGCCCATTGTGTGTTTGCTGGTTTGTTTTGAGCGCTATTGCTCGAACTAAAGGTCTCAGGTTAACGCATTTACATTAGCAGACGTTACTCTTTCCTATCAGTAGATGTTGCTTTTCCTACCAGCTGTAGATATGTAAGGTGGTATTTGCAGCGGCAACGACCCCCTTCCCGCGCATGCGCAGTTCCGTTCTTCCCTCCTTCCCTTTC
>JAUJYS010006421.1:0-10332 GCA_033995665.1 Melogona broelemanni | reverse complement strand
ACATATCTCCAAAGAGACACGAGGGTGCAGTATTCCTGTAGTGCACTAGGCGCTACGGTGAATTAAAAAAAATAATAATGAGTCATTTCAGTGGCGGCTCTGTGTTTAAATCCCGGAGCATGCCACCAAAGATATTGGGTGTGGGGAATTTCTCAGGGCGGTCAGTCAGTCCCCTAGACAGTGGCGGCTCATAAGGGCATGTATAGCATGCTGTGCATGATATATATGCACTGATGAACCACCACTGAGTCAGTTTCACAATTAGTTGTGACAAATAAAATTATATTTCTTACCGGGTGATGCAGGACTCAATCATGTCACACGCCATGAGTTTGAGTCTCTGCTCTAGGTGCTTGCCAAAGACCTCGTCTGGCCAGTGCAGATCCCGGATGAAGGTCTGCAATGCGTCCAGCTTCCAGAAGAGATCCTCCGAGGTGGCGCAACCATTGCTGCAACAGACAAGGCCGAACAAGCAGGACCAAGACATCAGCAATCACATTGGTGTTTTGACCATTTATTACAACATTATCACATTTACCACATATGGCATTTGTAGTTTTGTCCTAATGAATAATTTCTTCTTTGTTTGGGAGCAGAATGGGTTGATTTTTTCGAATTTGATACAATTTGAATCAAAGACAAAACTTCACTCCCTTGATAGCACATCTGTGATTTTACTACTTTTCAGTTTAAATGGCCACGAAATATTTTCATACTTTGAACTTGAATAATTGCACCTTAATTACATCTCACTGATGAAGGAATTATGGTGATTACAAAAAACGTTATACAAATGTGTAGCCGGTACAATTTGTGAGTTTCCAAAATAATTTCTATATAATTTTAGTCCTTATTAGCAAACTGCCTTGTTTCTGCAAATGTTTGTCTCGCACTAAAAGTATGTCAACAGGATCTTCATATGTCTTTCTCGCGATGATCGAAAAAAATAATTGATGGACAAATCTATAATGTGCGGAACAGCGACACGATCAACAGAAAACATGAACAGTAAACCCTATTCTGTGAAAATGGACCAACAACAAAAATACTAATATTTTTTATAATAAAACGCATTCCATCAATCGAATGAAAACTGTAGTTTCCATGAATAAATGAGGATGATTCTTTATTAAGGGCTTGTTTCGAAATGTTAAAAAATTTGGCTTTTGCCAACACGAAAAGCATAAGTGGTTAATAAATGTTGAAGACAAAAAATGAAAGTTCTATGCATATAAAAATGTTTCGGAAAATTAACAATGAAATGGCAATTTTGTTGTCCTGGGACACGTTAGTTTTGCCCCCCCCCCCCCACATTGTCGCAGAATGGCGTTGCTGACATAGACAAGAGTACGACACGAGTATGACAATGACAATGTTCGTGACGACATGAAGAGTGATGAAACATGGTAACCAACCCGTACCCTTTAATCTCCCATCGCTCCTTCTCAAAGCCCTTATGGATGGACTGAGCGATGGATGATTCCATGAGGTCCACATAGCGGACCACCTGAGGGGCGAATGTATCCCTCAGGTGTTGGTGGAAACGACCGTTCGACAAGTTCTCTGTTAGCAATGACACACAAAAATGTTGATTGTGTTAATTAGGTGAAGAAAAATATTGACAATACTTCGTATATTTTGTTCAACTGAGGTGCAATTTCGAAAAAATAAAAAAATGAGTCAAACAAAGACTTGTAGAAAATCTTATTTCAAACAAAGTAAATATATATAGATGTTAACGACAATATCAAAATATATTTTAGCAAACATAAAACGACATTGACGGATAGAAGCGAAAATGTCATAATATGTTGCTTAAATTCGTCGTGTGTTAAATAAATAAAATATAACATTTAATTGATCACAGGCATGCCCCTTGACATCTAAAATATCAAACATATTTTTTATGTAAAGGGGCATATCTTTTATTGTATTAATCTTATTTCATTTGAATCCTATTTAATTTAAATTTGATTTAATTTGCATTTAATTTCATTTGAATCTTATTTCATTTGACTCTTATGTCATTTAAATCTTATTTCATTTGACTCTTACGTCATTTGAATCTTATTTCAGTTGACTATTATTTCTTTTGAATCTTATTTCATTTGACTCTTATGTCATTTAAATCTTATTTCATTTGACTATTATGTCATTTTAATCTTATTTCATTTGACTCTTATGTCATTTGACTCTTATGTCATTTGACTCTTATGTCATTTGACTCTTATGTCATTTGACTCTTATGTCATTTGAATCTTATTTCATTTGACTCTTATGTCATTTGACTCTTATGTCATTCAAATCTTATTTCATTTGACTCTTATGTCATTTGAATCATATTTCATTTGACTCTTATGTCATTTGAATCTTATTTCATTTGACTATAATTTCATTTGAATTTTGTTTGATTTGCATTTGATCTCAAAGCGACCTCGAAGGTTAAAACCTTTGGGTGTGTTTCTACCTGCTACTGGCAAAAGTGTGCCTGCCAGTGCAGAAACACAATAATTCGTTATGAAATCTTGGAAAATAATTATCTTACCATCCTGTCGCAGGTAGTCGTTGAGAATTTGGAACAGGGGGAAGCTGTCCCAAGTGTCGGGCGGCTGTTCGGATAGCACCGAGTCCATGTCCACGGCGAATAGCGACCAGAAGATCTCGGCATGTTCCACCAGCAGATCGCTAAACCACGCGAACGCCTTTTCAATCAAAAAGAAAGAGAAACGTGGAAGACGTGGCACAGAGAAAAGACGTTTAAAAAATAATAATTTTCGACAAAGTCATGGCCATCAACCATACTTGAAAGTTTATTTCGCTAATCCAAAATATATGATTTTGGAGAAAACCATTTAATCTTCTCCTAGCGCGATTGCCAATAGAATAATAGAATTAAAACTCTTAAAGCCTGCGACCTGAAAAAGTAGGCAGCATTATGAGTTTTAATGCTATGCTAATGCAAAGCAAGGATTTTACAAACACCTTTTAAGTTGACTACAAATGTTGTCGACTCGAAATCAAAAATACAAATGTTCAAATTTGTGGATAACATTTGCCATATTGCATAAAATTTAGTTATTATTATGTCTTCTCCGAGACGAGACTTACGATTTTGATAAGACTTAAAGGAAAACTAGAAAAATCCTCTTGGCTTCGTCAGGGATAAGGAGTACGGATTTTTTTCTTGGAAAATTGGGAATTGTTTTTCAAAATGTATAAGAAAACTAGAAAAATCCTTCTGGCTTCGCCCGGGATAATGATAACGGATTTTTTTCTTGGAAAATCGGGAATTGTTTTTCAAAATGTTATTCAACATTTTTGAAAATGCAGTACACGAAAGGAATACATTGACGAGTTTTTGTTCATTAAGGTCACTGAGGATTAACAATGGCTCGATGCAACTTAACAACAACAAAGTTGTTCATTGGCATTGAAACTGTTGGAAAACCAAACTGCCACGGTTGCCATGTAAAATGACACCACTCGAGAAAGCCATTAAGCTGCATGGTCAATGCTGACAGCAGATTTGCACAGCATTGACTGTTGTGTTGTTTTTAACACCAACTGAAGGAGCGTGTTGTGCTCCACCAGTCACTGACAGACAGATACAAACACACACACATACACACCACTTCTCATTTTATTATTATAGATTAGCAATGGAAATGGTGATTTTTAAAACTCTACCGCATACCAAAGATATTGGAATGAAATTCGCCATCGGTTTATTTAAATTAAATGTAAACAGCGGGTATATACTTGTGCTGCTTGCATCAATTGGCTAATTGCTAAATTGCAAGTAGCAATTTAGCTGGTGAGGCGAGACAAAAAAGTGTTATCTCTCATTACAGTGTATTTAGTCAATGCAATGCAATGAGAGACAGATTTAAGTTTGGACGAAGTTTATACAAGAAACATTTCATATAGTCAATTTGATTTTTCTCCCTACTGAACCCGAGATTGAAAATAGTCCTAAAATATAGAAGCTTTATAGGAAACATAATTCATGCATTTTTTTTTTTAACTGAAGAGTCATCAATAAATTTATGAAATATGGAGATAATGCGACGAAGTTTCAGTAGTTGGTAAAGTTTGGAGTATATTTCGCCCACGTGCTATTTCCGGTATTTTCTTATTTATTTGCATAATTAAAATGCAAAACGCACCCTGTACCTACTTTGAATGGACACTTAAAAATAGAGGGCATCACCAGAATAATGAAAGCGTCCATTTTTTAAAAAGTTCATTCAATTTTAGCAGATAGCGTTGCTAGTAGCTACAGTAATTAAATGTAGCAGTAAACCGTAGCAATTAAATGTAGCAATTATATGATGCAATTAAACGTAGCGATAAAGCGTTGTGTCTAGAGAGCAAATGTTCTATTGTTAAAATGGAAGGCCTTCACGATAATTCGACGTTATTTTCTAGCCTTCACTGCAAAAGACAAAACATTCTAATGCCCAAAATACCCGAGATAAAGAATTGAAATAATAATTTTCCTAAACTTTTGTCTAAAAATTGTCTAAATATCGAGCTTTATTTTACTGGTTTTCTTTATTTTCTTGATTTATTCAATCAGTATTTTTCAATTAATTTTTTATCTGTCTCACTGTATTTTTTTCCACTACCATCGTTTTCAAGTTTCAAAGTTCAAGCTACGATAAACCTCAATGGATAAATTGAAACATAATTCACATTTGTGAGCTTGTAGTAATTAATCACTGTAGGATTTTTTAAATGTGAAAAAAAACATGCTGATGCAGTAAATGTGGACGAGGCAGGATCGTTAAAAGCGCCTAAATGGTTAAACTTTCGATTTAATTTAGGATAAATTCAAATGAAATTCGCATTTGTGAAATTGTATCAATCACTATGGATTTTTTAAACGTGAAAGAACATACTAGACATATCCTTTGTAGTTGTTGAGTATCATTCTTTGGCTCGAAAGATATTCGTTTGTAAAAACCGTTTTTCTTGTTGAAATTACACTAACGAAGATATCAAATTTTGTAGTGAACATTTCATCAAAATTGTTGTGCACTAAAAACTGGTGCATGCCATTAATAACGAAGATATCAAATTTTGATGGTGAACACTCGATTCAAATTGTTGTGCACTAACTGACGCATGCTATCAATTACTGAAAACATATTAATACCAATATATCATGCAGGTGCAATCTATCGAAAGCATACACGAAAAGCCTTATAAGATGATATGGAAAAAAATGTCACATAGAGATATATATAAACAGAAGCAAACGTTAAACAAATGGTACTACTTAAAACCAAATGAAACCAATATTTTTCAAACCCCCAAATAAAACTAGCAGGACTTTTTCTTAGTTTCTCTACGAAGTAATTAAATACCATAGATGTTATTATAGATAAACCAGCATACTTTTTTCTATTATGTAGGTATTGAGATATAATTAAAGAGATATATGATAAATTAGAAAAGTGCAGATTTTTAAATGTTATACTTACTCTATCCTTTATATTTGGACATAAAATGGGATATACAACAGAAAAAAAATAACGAATATTAGTCGCGTTTCGTTAATTATAGAGTTGAGAAAATAATTTTAAAAATAATCAAAGTGTAAATGAGGGGTTAGGTTAGGTTAGAAAAAGAAAACGTGAAGAAAAGATTTGAAAGCGGAAAAATGGAATTGATTCAAATAAATTCGGGGGTGTTTTTCCAAGTTTTAGTTTCTAAAATTTAACTTTGAAATTACTAATATGTAGTACATACACTAGATTAAAGTGCTATTTTAGAAGTAAAAAAAAACAAAAAACATTTCCCTTATTTCTTATTTTAAAGGTTGGACAGTGTCCCTTAAATAACACAATAAAATGCTAAAGATCGCGGATTAGCATTAAAAATTGTACAGTGTGAACATTTGCTACAAATTTTGGCATACACTGGTCTGAAGCAATTAAAGAAAATTAGAAGCCTTTCTGATTCGCCTTGGCTGCCTCCTGAGCCTAGCCAACGGGTTACGCCATCTAACCTTCAAGTTCCTTGTTCACGTGAAAACAACTTTTGCGCGCAACTCAGCCTGAATGCGACAAAATATTAATTAAAACTATATGCAAATATGTTGGGGTTACTTCTTCTGCAGTTGCCGTCATGCTATATGCAAAATGTGATATGCATATTTTGTTTTGCGACAATAACCTGATTTTGCTCGTTAGCTCTTCAAAACTGTGTGTTTTTTTATCTCTCCAAGCGACAAAGAAACAAAAGGATTAGCAAAAGAATATTCCACAAAAGCTGCATTTAATACTTCAACGAGGAACGAAAATTTGAAAAAAAAGATGGAAATTTCGTAACATAAGCTCGCTGGCGTGTAACTGTATCCAGGGCCCGGATTTATAAGCTCATTTTTAGGTAATTTTTAGGATTCTTTTTTTAATGCTCGATAATGTTCTAATCAGCTCCACGACGAAATGAAACTATAGTGCTGGGATTCACAGGTTGTTGTAAGACAAAATCTGGTAGTAAGTGTAGTTTACCACAGGGTCAGTGGCTCCGCGATTCGCATTCAATTTGTATTAAGAATCGCAGCGCCACTGTCACTAAGGAGAGTATGTGAACTACATTTACTACCAGATTTTGTCTTCCAACAACTTGTGAATCCTAGCACAGGTTTTGATTCTAATATTTGTATTTTCATTCCGTTTCATCCTATATGCATTCTGTATGCATTGACAATTTATTCCATTTTTAACAGTTCTTCTTGATTTTAATGCAAATATTGCCGAAATGTAAATTTTGTATGCAAATAAAGCTTTTGTAAAATTTTAAATTGTTAGTTAAAATAAAATAAAATAGAACCGGAACTTTTGGAATAACCACAGCTTTACATTTTCTAAGACTAAAAACATCTTGTAAATACATTTTCAAACTGATTTTTACCAAAGTAAAAGTAAACTTGAACAGTAAATTTGAATCATTTTTTAATATAAACCGGAATTTTCGGAAATCTTCTTATTTCTTTTTATTAAAAAATCGAAATATTCCCTAAAATATTTGTTTGTAATCAAAATATTATATTTTGTATGTATCATAATCAACAATTGGAGATTATGTCTGGTTTCTTTGGTTGACATATTTTTCTAATTCATTTCTGGTTGTCATTTCGAGACATCGACAAAGCATAATCACCTACAATATCCAAAGAAACCAGATCATAATCACATAATCTCCAATTGTTGATTATGTGGCCATGTTGAAATAGTAAAATCCGGTCCCTCCTTAGCAATGACGTCATACACACTCGAAGTAATTATCGTTGTGCTTATCTGCGCCCGTATTTACGACATATTTAAATCACTTTTCATTAGGAACAGCATTTACGCCTCGCGCATTAATGTGCCTGGAATACTTTGCTCGACGACTGACATGTTCTATTATTATCCAACTCTAAATGAAGGAAGAAAAAAAAAACATTTCGCGGGACTAATAACGTTAATTTGGTTGGAGGTTCTCATCCATTTACTGGGAGCACTTTTGAGTCGAATGCGTGAAGACAAAAAATTCTCAAATAATTAAAATGGTCACAAATTGTATTGTGCAACATTAATTACAACATTCATTACAATTTTTTTTTAATGATATAAAAATGTTAACAATAATAATTGTTGACCCGTTTAAATTTAGTTAGATTTAGCCAACAAATAAAAACTATTTTGGAAGAGTACTTAGAAAGGAAAATTGAACTGGTATCAAAGAGAAAGAATAAGAAGAATATAAAGAAAGAATATAAAGAGAAAGATTAAAACGAAGCTAAAATCTAGAACAGGGCAAGAGTAAAAGCGAAAGAAGAGATTGTATCACAGTGTTGCCAACCGTTTCATTCAAAAACTTGAAAAAATGATGCAAAATAAATTTTAAATATTTGGAAATTGAAATACAACAGAATATTGATATTTTAACAAATATCAGATGATCTGAGTGAATGTATGAATAAATTATCCATTAAACTATTCTTAAAAATTAAGAAAATACAAACATTGCTCAACTGTTTTAAATTATTGCTTAGCCCCATTATTTTTAGTGAACAAATAGTTTTAAAAAATAAGAAAATAAAAACATTGTTCTGAATTATTGCTTAGCCCCGTTTAATTTTAGTAAACAAATAATTTTGTTTGTGGCTAAAATAATTAAAAAACACTTCAATTATTCTGAATTATTGCTTAACCCCGTTTTTGTTTTTGTTTAAAAAAAATGACAGGATATCAGACGATCAACTGATTTTTTAAGTTAGCTGGCAACACTGATTCGAGAAAGAGATAGATAGAAAGACAGCTAAATCCTTTTAAAAGAAAATGGTGGTAGTGGTGGGATGAGGAGGGGTGGGGGGTGGGTGCAAATATTGACATAACACACTCACCGATCGGAAGGCCTGAGAAATACACAGAAGTGTGGAAGAAGTTGGTTGGTACAGGTGGTTGGTTGGTTGGTGGTGGTGGTGGTGGTAGACGACAGGTTTTTTTGTTTTTAACATCAGAGCCACGCACACGGACGATTAGTATTTGCACAGCAGGGATGGAAGAGACACGGGGACACAGCACAGAGGCCGACCACATAAAACGAACGGACACCATAGAAAACACAAGCAAATATATGTAGTTGATGTGACACAGGTCTCAACCGTATATATATACAGATAGATAAATATTGCAATATACATGTAAATATATATAGAGAACAATGCTGCAACAAGGACAAGCCAATGGAAAACAAGAACCAATACATTTGTACGTGTGCATATTTATCTACCCGAGTTACTAAACGTTTTCACCGTCACACTAACTTCTAATTACATGTACTTTAATTTACGTACGGATGGCTCAGTGGGTATGGCAACATCCTACGGAGCGGACGGTCCCGGGTTCGATCCCTCTAGCAAGCTATCGTTTATTTTTTTTTAAATGGCGGAGCCACCAGTGTACGTGGGTATTGCACGGCAGTACCCACCATTCCCCTAGCAGGCTCTCGTTTATTCGACGAGTCTGGGGTACTGGCGTCACCCCTGAGCTTCCATTAGGGAGTCCAGAGCTGAGGGGTGGATCCCCGGCAACCTGGCTATACCAGCTGCCATTCCCCGTCCCTTCCCTTCCCTGCCCCTCACATATCGCCATCGCCACATCCGAGGGGTAGTAATCCTGTAGTGATTAGCACTACAGTGATTAAAAAATTCTAAAAAATGTATGGTTTTTCTTGAAATTGAGTGTCACCATTAAACTCTGTGTATTATCGCCACCTACAGGCAATGCGCCCCCTTACAAAGATTACTTTTTTTTCTCACGAAATAGTATTAACTTATTTTCCAATGCATTAATAAAAGTCGGTATAAAAACGTGAAATATTCTATGTCACAAACGATTTACGACTAATCATATTTAATTTCAACGTCCGAAGTTATAAATGGCAGAAAACGTTTGTCACTTTGCAGAACGCCGCAATATACTGTAATCCTAATCAATCCGCGTTTACAAATTACTCTTACATTTTGAACTGTGACGGGGATCATTAATTCACTCGAAAGCTCGAGATATTAAATTTCAACCCCCCCATTTGTTTGTTCGTGGTAGATGAATATGCTCACTGGGTACACAAGAAAGTACAGTTAAATACAAAATTGCAGCAATAAAGAACAACGAAAACGTGCAATAAATACAATTCATCTCATTTTCACATGGCAACACCGCAAAACTTACCATATATTACTAAACAAATACCGAAGGTACGGCCGCAACGTATGATGCGTCGTGGGCTCGTGCAAGTACGTAAACATAAATTTTGGAAAGTTTGAAGGTCACGGTGATCTTGTCAAGTATTCCCGGACTTTCATTATTACCCTTTAAGAACAATCTCCCGTCCCTACAAATAGTCACTTACTTTTCATTGTCTTCGATATTTATTTTTGGAGAGTTCATTTTTATTTACCGTAAATTGTCGCTAACCAATGACGCACTTGCGTTTGATCAAGATTTCAGATTTTATTCTCGTGCCCACGAGCATAGACGTATCATGCGTCAAAACCAAGTTTAGGAGCTTGTCCCTGGAGCAGGAGACATCCCATCCATAAAGCAACACGAGGTGTCGCTCTACGCGTTTACCAATAAGACGAGGAAGTGCAACCCATGTTGCTTTAACAGTTAGGTTGCCGCCGGCTTAGTCAAAATTAACCTATCGTGCAAGTTACACTATAAGGGGGGATTTACACTGGAGCAAAACTTGGCCCTGCTTTTGATTAGTTGTAGTGGAAACGCAGAATTGGCAAAAACAAATCTTGCTCGGCCCGATTTTTTTCTTGATCGG
>JAUJYS010006420.1:0-10332 GCA_033995665.1 Melogona broelemanni | reverse complement strand
CCCCCCCTCCCTTCCCCAGTCTCGACTTGTGTGCTAGTGGGACTGGTGACCAAGAGATACGCGCACTTTAGCCACTTCACCTCAAAAGAACACACGCACTAATTGGGGAACAATATTGTTTTAATTGCAGGTGGTAAATGGCATGAGGCCTCAACTTAATTACAGTACTAAATAATTTTTGTTTATTTAATAATAATTAAATACTGCAACGCCAAAGATTGATTTAATTTAGGCTTAAGTCCATATTTTTGCTGGGTAAAAAAATACTTTAGCATCTCTTGTTGCATGGTGTCCCAATCTTGGGCTCAAAAGCTAGCAACCAACCGAAAGTAGATTCAATAAGCAAATGACTAGCTACACACACATGTGCTCTACTAAATATCAAAGAGGCCGACACGCTTTTTCAAGTGCCATTTGTTTTGCATATGTTGAACCCGGGCTACCGAAGGAGGCTGCGTCCTCTTTTCTTCCTTCCCCACTCCTCTAGCAACATCTTGGAGATTCTTCTCCCACCCTCCCCACCTGGCAACCGACCCATTTCGTGGTCCCCAATTCACGGATCGAGATTTTTTTCAAAGATCTTTAGTATGTCGGTGGTGTTGTGAAATCTATATTTCAGCTGAATGCACTTGCTGCTGGTAATGTTCATTTTATAAAACGCTCCCGGATACCAAAGATCTTCGAAATAAAATCTCGATCCGTTCTCATTCGGTTCCCCAGCCTCCAACGCATGGTTGCCATGGCAACAGTGAGCAGCGAGATAGAGAGCGCTCTTTCTCCATCTCTCAACTACTCTCTCTCCCGTGTTGATGGCGCCCCTGGCGACGGATGCCCATCTCACGTGAATCTGTGCGTGAGTGTGACGCCTGCCGACAGGTGGCGTTTTACTGATACTGAATTAGCGTAGGTGGAATATGGAAAGAACGAGGGAGGGAGGCCCTGACTCCGGACAACGAACGGAACAGCCGAAAACCGGTTGGCGGCCGATAAATGGCCATTGATTATGATCTCCTCCCTCCCTTCTCCCATCAAGTGAAATTACATGGAGTCAATATTGGGATTGACGCGCGTCATTCGTCCCATTCATTCGACGGACCCTCTCCCCTCCCCCCTCCGCGGGTCATACGACAAAGTGGAGTGAGTGGACCCCGCCCAGCAAAATGTGATTTCTCAGCGTAGGTGAAAGAATTGACTGGCGAAACTCCAAGTGGTTCAAACGTAAATCTGATATATATTCATTCATTGATTTTTGGATCAATTGCAATAACAAACTCTTGGCATTCGATCAATCGTGACATTCAATCAATCGTGACATTCAATTGTTCAACAATTTATTACTTTTGAATTCATTCTAGCGTTCAATGGGGTTGTCTAGCGCTCAATGTTCATTAACTCCGATATCGAATTTAATTGATTTTCTTTTAGAGGCCTTCGAAGGGGGAGTCACGTCACATCCAATAAACCAGATAGAGCACACTCGCATTAATCAATGGCAATTTAAACTTGAGCCGAGCCAATAAAAATATACCCTAACCTTTTCCGAACGCAATTAGCACACAATCGCGAATGACGCACGAGCAGCAATTGCAACTCGGCTCGATCACTATTTTAATTTTAAATGGGCGACGTTCACTGTACAAACAATTCTCGACAGGCGATGATATTGCGTAAGGCTAGAAAAATACGCGCGTGGGAGAAAATTCCTGTTTCCCAAGCATTCCTTATTGGAAAGATTTCTTTGAAATAATCGTGTGTTATGAATTAAAATGATGTAGCCGATTTTATTACGAATTAATGCCATCAGAATTCGAAATGACAATTCTGATTTTTTAACCCTTTAAGCGCGACGTTTATTTTGGGAGACTCATCTCTCACTAAGTTTAAGTTCAAGCAGCACCGCAATGATCTAAATTTAAATTCAATTCGCATTTGTGAAATTGTATTAATCGCTATGGGATTTGCAAAGGCGAAAGAACATGACTATATCTCCCGTGTTAATGCACACACAGCTAATGTGGACGAGTCAGGCTCGTCAACCCCGCTTAAAGGGCTATAATAAATTCCCGTACCTAAGGATTAACTTTCCAATTCTAAATTCGATCTCTGAGATTCGTATAGTATATTTGTTTTATCATGAGATATACTTACAATCCTTTACGTCTTTTTCCTTTGTCGTCAACGTCCAAATTTTCGGCGTCGTGAGTCATCTCAGCGGACTTGGCCTTGGAGACGGGCTGCCCAAGAAAAAAAAAACAAGAGAAGAAACGGATCATTAGACACGCTTCTCTTTAAATTGGTCAGCAGTTAGCAACAAGATGGTCACTGCAGGCGCAAACAACATCTACTGGGTTAAAAATAGCAGCGGTCGAGCATTTAATTAGCTCCAATTAGCACGATTCGAGCGATTTATTTTTTTAATTTATGCGACGATCATGGATGATGGCCAATTTTCTGGTGTTTTGGTTCACACTTTCGGCCTTCATTCATATACAAAACAAGAACATAAATATGCGCGCATTTATTTTGAGGTCAAACGCTGGCAAAATATTGAACACATGTTCTATTTTCTATTGAACACACGTTTCGCACTTTTGTTACTTTTGAGCTGAGGACTCGCCATTTTAATCGCCGGCAAACGCACGTTAAATCTCACTCATGGTCATTTTTTACAAATAACAAGAAAAATTCCCGTCAAGTCATCTGCCCTCCCTCTTCCTTACAAAAGGCCATAATCCACGTTACATCAGATAAGACGTTCTTCTTTCCCAATTTCTCCTAACTTCTTGACAACTACTTTGTCGCATGGACATCGCCAGGACTGAATAATTTCAATATCGATTCGTTGATCGCAAACAATTAAAATACAAGTCGTGCCAACAATTGGCGTTCGCCATTGACCTCGCCATCTGTCATTGACAAAAATCTTTTTTAGGATTTGCGCGTTGCCATGCGATCCCTCTTAAAGGTGAACCGACTGGAAATGCATTTGTACTGAACACTACTGGCTTCCAACGCTTCGCATAAAATTCACAAGTTTCGTGAGAACACGACAAACTGTTTATAGGTGAACTGATCAAGTAGATAATCACATCGACAAGATACCCATCAATTTCGTTATATATTCTTTGTAACAAGAGTTTGAAATTATCCAAATGTCATACTGTAACTGATGCGCACAATAAATAAAAAATAGATATAAGAACGTGATTTGGTACAGCGCCGAAAAACTATTATTACTAAATATCAGGGGATCGCGTGTAACTTAATACCAAGATAGGAAGATGACAGTTTCCCAAATAAATTATTAATATCGACATGTAACTGTCAACATGGATTGAGGCGTCGTCAACCGATCTCTCGATGCTCGACTGATGCCCAACTCGACATCAAAATCGAACATCAAGTCGCCATTTGTCCCATGACTAGTCTTGGCGAGGGACAGGTAGATAATCAAGTCAACTCACCCGCAGAAATCTTCTGTTACTATTGTATTTGGCATTCTTCAGGTACATAATCGTGTATTCCACGTGTCTGGGAATGATGAGCGAGAGCGCGTTCAGGGAAACCATCCGAACGGCCGGATGACGAAACTAGTGATGACGGATTCGAGCTGGACGACGACACACCCTCGAGTTCTATTCGCCAAGCACGCGACTGAACCGATAGCAACAGTTAGGGAGTTGTAGAAAGTCCGCGCGTTTCACTGTGATGATCAGCACAAAAATGGATGTGGATGGACGAGATAGAATCTCACTGATAAATCTTGGATCTGGATAGTCACTTGTCACAAAGAAGGAATTGGTCAGACTGAACTGATTTTGAGGAGGAGGTAAGAGCAAGAGACACCAGAGAAGCTGGCATGGAGCGAATGATACAGGAGTGGCGCAGCGCCGGCGCTTTTATAGAAACTGGTATCGCGGTTGCTAGGAGCAACCAGCCATGACGTCAATGGTGAGGCAGCGCGCGCGCGCACGTGCGGCGAACGATGAAACGCGTGACTGAGAGTGTTCCGCGAATGCAATTTCGAGGCGGTCACGCGCTGGTCGACGCCCACCGCTTGGGGGCGCTGCCCGGGCCTTTAAACACACGCGGCTAACAACGTGTTGTGGGGCCGGTGTATATGGCAACATAAGAGTGGTTGGATAAAATAAGGAAAACAGATCTGGTTGCGTACCTAATAAAGATGTTTCCATTATTTTTTTCAACCCCTGTAGGCGGTTAGGCAAATAGTCGAGCAATAAATAGAAATATAGATTGAGTCAACACTAAAGATATTTTTTAGGAAGTGGTGATTTCATTAGTGGAGGCACTGGGCTGATACACGTGACTTATGTCTGGAAGATAAAGGTGGGTTGACTTAACAAGAAAAAAGCTTTACGGAAAAGCATATATTAAAGAACCCAGCTAACCGTAAAAGCATACGGATTATGACACCCATTATGACATGCTATACTGGAGAAGTAGTGTGACTAGTTTATTATTAGGAATTTCACCCCCACTTCTCTCCCCCGCTTTCCAATTTTTCCAAATCGGAACTGACTCGAGCTAATCGTTGGTGATTCAGAACAGTTGCCATGGAGCTCTTAAAGGGCCCCTCATTTTTTATATTATACAAACTCAAATCCAGTCATCGTTAGCCATTCCGCGACTATCGTATTATTCGCCAAAGCGAGCGCAATTTCTTTATTAATTGCACGCAGCAGCCGTCAGGTGTTATTATTCATTCAGCCAAGCTCGCACTTTTAATGCGTGTGTGGCTGCTGGGTTGACGTGTTTAAAAGACGGGGGACGAGTCATCGACATTTACATGCAGCACCAAGCCTCACCTGCAGGAGCACCCATCAAGGCCTCCGTGGTATGATCGGGACAGGCTTAACCACTTGCACTTGATCACCACCACCACTAGCGCCCCCTAGCAGCAGACACGAGCACACTTATATGATGCAAGTACTTGAAACGAGCCGCTTTCACCCTTCACGCGCGTCATATGCCGCATCCTATACAGAAGTTTCAATTGCTAGGTACAGTAATCCGAACTCGGATTCCAAGCATTGGAAATGGTTTCTTAGTGCAGTGGTATCTAGAACGTGCGCTTTACAGTCAAAATGAGAGCATCTAAAGTTGTGCTGGTGGTCCATTCCTAGGAATTGGTTCCGTTTCAAAAGGAACCAGTTCCAGTTTCCGTTCCTTTAGGTGAAAGAAGGAATCAGTTCCCGTTACAGTTCCTCACAATTTAAAAGAAAAAATAAATCAGCTCCCGTTACAGGTTTTCAAAAATGAAAAGGAATCAGTTCCCGTTCGAGTTCCTCAAAAACGAAAAGGAAGCTAGGCGTTCCTAAGTTCCTCAAAAAAGGAACCAGTTCCTAGGAAGGGAACTTTTCCGTTCCGTTCCTACCCAACACTGCTCAGACATGTAATGTAAAATCGAATGAATGAGTCAAGGCTTTAGCATTATAACAGCAAGCAGCCACCTTACTCATGTGGCGGATCAAATACAGGAAATGTAAATAAGAAGTAGAACGTGTCGTGTGTTTGTGTGTCCGGGTCCTCAAAGCCACTCGTCACCGTACTGAGTCTAATTTCCAATTCAATTTCCTTCTCCGTGCACACTAGAAGAAAGATGACCCACCACATAACTCTAATTTCCGGACATTTGTCACCGTTTATACAATTACAACGCATACATAGGAAAGGAGCGTTAAGATCCGGATTTAGTCAGTGCCTCCAGCACCTCATAAATGTGTGAATCGAGAAAGCTTTGCGCGGCGAAATCATGGCAGATATATTCAGAATGCGTTAATACTGTTCGCTCTAATGGCTGGGGAAAATGGAAGAGGATCCGCTTGGAATATGGAATATGAACGTAGTGGTTAGCGCTTCGAATTGATATGCGATAACGATTGTAATTGCGGGTTCTATTCCTGATCGAGATCTCCTTACGGGGTGGAAATATAAATTCCTAAGGTGCGCCTTTCTTGGGAGGGAAAATTAAATATATCTTGGGAGGGAAAATTAAATAAAAACAAAAACAAAAAAAAAATATCTACTTAGGTCAAAAACCTGGGCAAGGAAAAATGAGCAGAACAAGTCGCCTTCTGAGTTGCTTTATGCTGCTATACCGTGCATACTGACGCATTGGTGTATGCAGGGAAAAAGTGTTGTTAAATGTGCGTTTGCCAAGCAACATGTTCCTACTACCGCGTTAACGGTTTGGCGTTGGACTGCTACTGGGGGTGACAGGACTCATAGGTGTGTTGATTTCCAATGAACAATTTATCAATGGTGGCGCCCGTTTTTTAACGCCTAGAAAACAAAATCCACGTAGGATGCAGATGGTGGCCATGGGATGGCTGCGATGGCGACCGACAGGAAAACCAATTGAACGCAACAAAAGCAACTGCTGCGATACGCACGATTGCAGCTTCCTTCTCATTCAATTGGTGTCGTTGGTGCTTCGAATGGCCAGACGCCGAGACAACCCAGACAAGGTGTGTGCCAACAGGCAGGAAACTTTATTTTTCTTTTTAGCTAATGCGCAATTTTTCTGCTTATTACGATATGCAACTGCATGTTTTATTCATTAATTGTTTCATCATTTAATTAAGTATTAATTGAGCAATAATAACACTGCCTATCTTTGCCGGTGTCAACGAGTTTGCAGTACCTCATTTAATACTTGTATATTAAAAAATATTAACTGTAGATGAAGGCACGTTTTCGACGTTCTGCGCCAACCTGCACACGAAATATTTGTTTATTTTTTTCAGCCACTCTTATGAGCAACACGCTCATAAGAGTGGCTGAAAAAAATAAACAAATATTTCGTGTGCAGGTTGGAAAGTAAAATTTGTAGCTCATGAGGTGGCGGGTGTCCACTTCAAAATACACGCACGGAAACCTGGAGCATTCTCCCACCCCCAAACAGCCACCCCCAATTCCAACCTGCATGACTCAACAATGGCAGGTGTGTGCGCGCGTACTGCAGCCCGTGTTTTGGGGCGCGCGTGCGGGCACGTGCAAGAGAAGAAGGAGGCCCGCGCATCATCGATGACGTCGACGGAACCTGGATTCGGGCACGAGCGGCCACGTCGAGCTAAAATGTGGAGCGAAAACGGGGTCAACTATTTTTAGAGCCCCGTCCCGTCCTCACATACGCACACACATGTTCAACCCCAGCCACATCGGGTGCGGACCCCCCTCCCCTCCCACTCCCCCGCTCATCAGGTAGAATCGGGGGTGGTGGGGTAGCGTGAAGAGAAATAGAACGCCCAGGTACCCATACAAATATACACTATTGAGTTGTGTATGATATGATAACATTGCTATAGTATTGTATAGTAATTTTGCAAAATCCTACAGGAAAGATTCTAGTGTGGAACCTAATTTCTCCGCTGCACGCACGATTGTTAATTGTTCTGCCCAACATCCGCTTTGCTTCAGCATCCTGTAGGTAACTATAACCTGCGATTACAGGTGTGTGCTCTGCCAAATGTTATTCCACGCGCTTTATACACTTAAATGCAGGCGATGTTGACGCTAATAAAATTCCATTTTCTTATTTCTGATGTAACGCCAATTCTGACTTGTAAGTGAAGTCTGGCCAAAAAATATCCTTATTTATGCAAACCCAAATGTATGATGCTTGTCCATTGCCATTGTATGGTATTTTTCTTCTTTTAATTACTGTTATCGACAAGTTCTCGATAAACTGTCTTTTATAGGCGATATCGAGATTGCTATCGCATTGTAATTATTGTTTTGCACGGATGGCAAATGAGAAAAATCTACAATTTTGTAGCGCTTCTAGCACTCGGAAAATGTCACCGTGAAGGGATAGACTAGGAGGGTTAACATGACTGGGTTGTAGTGGTGGTGGTGGTGACCACACCCGCGCGACCCACCCTGTTTTTAGCACGCGCAGAGCCGAGCCCATCACGCCACCATGTCGTGGAACGTTTTGTGCACGTAACACGTGAGAGGCTTGTGTTGTTGTTATTGCCTCTGCTGCTCTTGCTCAGAGCTGCTGCAGTTCATCAGAAACGTGACAGCACGTGAGGACGCACGAGGCAAGAGAGGGAGACTGAGATTCGATCACAGCGCTATCATGGCGTATAGGATTGCACATGGCTTCACGTAGAGTCTGTGCATTGTCTCTCTTTGGGGCGGCCGGGTTAGGCTGAAGCGTAGATGCCGGATCTGACACCTCTCCCCTCCCATCTCCAGCGCATGGCCGCTGCAGAAGAGACTAGAAACACGACAGGCCATCACCACCCTATCACCACCACCCTACTAATTAACGATGCAGTGGATCATGAAGAAACAGCAAAAAACACAATCGCACACAGACACAAGCTGCCTGTTATTTAGTACAGAATAGGATTGCGCAGCGCACCGGAATAGGTCAGTGGTGGTCGTGACGTCAGAACACACGTCGAAGGTGTGACGTCGGCATCCACGTCCGTTTTCTTATACCGTGCCATAAGACGATGCGAGAGCCTACAGCACAATAGCAGCAAGTACCAAACCGGAGTCATGTGGCTGCATCGGATGAGTGACGTTAATACGAATGACTCTCGCATTAATTGCTGTTGCGGTTGATATGAAGCCAAATAAAAATCCCGCTTAATGTCTAAATCGTATTCCCGCGCACACACGCCACTAGTTGCGCAAGAAGCGTCTTATTATGGAAAAATTATCAATAAAATATCCTAATATATCAAAATAATGAAATAATAGTAATTTTCATTGATTAATTTCAAACTATCACATTCGCTTAACTTTTTATTCTTTAAATTCGAAAAATATTTTAAGAAAATGCATTTCATTAACTGGGGCAACTTGCAAAAGCTTAAATATTTTGTTATATATTATTTATTATCCTATTATCTAAAAAAAAAAAATTCCAGTTGCTTAATTTCAAACTATTACTTTTTCTAAATCAAATTCGCTTAATTTTTATTATTATATGAGAAATGCTTCAAGAAAATGCTTTTCATTAACGGAGGCAACTCCCAAAAAGCTCCAATCTTTTAGTCGACGCAAGCTGTTGTGTTCTAACTCCCAAATCTCTCCGCAACTGGGTTAAATGCTAAAACATGGCTGCCCAGCGAAACAAATATTTAGGTGAGAAGGATCGACCCCGTGCCCTAGTCCCAATCTATTCCCCCCTTCCTTCCTTCCCACCTGGAATCCCTTTTTCTTTCGGGGTCGTTCCCAGCCAGAGTCTGCTCTCTCTGCTAAACACTCAAGTGACCACCCGTCAGGTGTGGGCAAAGGAGGCGTGGGGGTCAACAGCTCCAACAAAGAGGGGAACCAGGATGCGCCGATTGACGGATACAGAAGCATTGAGGACGCGTGAATTGAAGAAAACGCGTAAACACAGAGCACAACGCTGGAGGTGGCGAGAGGTGGCGGGAGGTAGACCAGCTACCTGTGTACCTGCTGCTGGAAGACGTTTGAACGAGCGTTGAACGAGAATTGAGCATCACGGCGTGCACAACTTTTCATTGTCAAGGTTCCGAATGACTTCCCCCTCCCCTCCCCCCTCCCCTTGCTGGTCGGTCGGCCCCCTGACCTAGGAATTAGGAATTTAGTTCCTCTAGCTGACCTCTTTCTTCCGCACTGCACTGCATGCACCACCCGGATGGTAAAACGAGGCCTGCTCAATGCTGATATGGGTGAGGTGGGGAGGGGGAGAGTTAGGTAAGAGGATGTGCGACAGGTAGCCGTAGTATTCAGGGTGAGAAAAATGGAAGACAAAAAAACAATAACAAGAATGCAAAGGGGAAAAAAATCCAAAAAGAGGCAAAAAGAGAACGATTGTGCTCTAGTTAGCGTCGTACGGATAGGTAGTCAGTTATAGATAACACGATTCAGGTAGACTGTTGCGCCACCCCTTCTTCTATGTGAATGATTACCGAGTGTGCGTTATGCGCGAGGTCATGGAGGTCAAGGGAATAGCCGGAACTAAACAATGATTTTTTTTATCTGTCAACAAATGTTAATATGCGTTCCTATTTTAACAGTGTATGGTTTCGGAGAAATTTTAATTTCTCCTAGCGCGATATTCTGACGTAAAAATTTAATTAAAACAATTTTAATTTAATATTCTAATCGTAAATCGGACGTACCGTAAGAGTCAAGAGCACAGTGAATGTACTTTTTTTTTAATTAATCCAGTACCGCTAAAAATTTTGATGAAAAAGAAAATTTCGATAAAATCTTAATGCTCAAATTCTCTCAACTCGTCGTGACCGGTCGCGAGGGAGCTTGCAAGATTCAACTGACTTAATCAAGTAATTTATTAATAATGATTAATTTAAAATTAATTTG
>JAUJYS010006419.1:0-10333 GCA_033995665.1 Melogona broelemanni | reverse complement strand
GATAGGCTATCGAGTGAAATGAAAAACACTCGATATGACTATCGATAGTGTTTTTTGGACTATCGCACATCCCTAGTCTGTGAGCTCGCTGAAGCCTGCTGTATCGATGCCACTTTCCGTGAAAGATCGTATAAGCTCGCTGGGCGGCCCAGATTCAAGTGCAATCGAAAATTAGAAGTGCTTTGAGGATGAGCGAGCGTTGCGGGGCAATTGGGTTTCATCAAAATTCGCCATAAACACCTTTAAGTCAAAGCAAACAATTTTGGTGACACTTCAACGGCAGACGCTTCTAGAGAGCACTAACTGTCACGAAAAACATAATCGTTTTTTGAAAGCGTTTGAGCAATGCTACCATTGAAACACACATAAAAAAAATTCAGCACTGCAGAGCATAAAGCTTTTGAATGAATGTTTTTTCCCCTCGGAAAATAGTTATTGCAGGCGTACCAAAACAATAATAGTTGTTTGAAGTCGAAGCCACAAAGATATCGTTTAAATATTTAAGTGAGCAGTAAAGAAGGGTCAGAAACAGATTTCCTACCATTACGGATAGATTTAGATTTCCTACCGTTTCACGAACAAACAAGAAAGTAGTCACCTTAGGCGAGACCAATATCAAGGCAATCTACGATTCTAGCCAGGGAGGGACCTCAGATTCTTCAGAAATTTTTAACACCGTGAGACCGGTTACTAAACATCGAACAACGCATAGTCAGTTTCCATTTCCCGCCGCCAACACATAATTAAAATACCGGCGAACTCTTAATTTGAATTGTAAATGAACAAAATGCAGATGGCGGCGAAATTCCTATTCGTGTTTTGAAACAGGCCAGAGTCAATTAGCCCCCCAACCAACAACCACACCAACCAAAATGGAGTGCGCGACTGCGCGGAGCGTTACAGCTAAATCATAATATAGCCATAATGACGCTGTCATTAATACAGGCGTGAGAGACAGTGACTGGGGGAGTAATTGCCGTAATACACAAACGCATAATGAATCCTTTCGCCCGGGAATGAACTGGCGCGAATAATACGCTCCCGGTTCGAATAAACGCTATATATCACTCTACGCTCGCCAACACAAAGGTTGTTAAACAGAACAAGACTCGGGACTAAAAAAAAGCACGCACATTGCATGTGTGTGATGATTGCGCCGACACCCACGCTTTCGCAGGAAAATAACTCTAGGATTTTCACGCGTGTCAAAAGAGAGCTGTTTTAGCAAACGCGACCCTGTAAATTAAATAATCGCGACAGTTTTGCCCCGTTTATGAACATTTTAAAACATAAAATCGCGATACGTTCAAATGAAACATTGCTCCACTGAAACACACTTCTAGCTCTGGAATCCAGCCCTGTCGAATTGGTCAAGCATTCTTAACTCAAGCGTGCTTGATAGAGAGCCTCTGAAGAGCCGTGTCTGTACGTTATCGGCTACACGTTAAAGATCCTTACCTTGGTCAAAACCTAGACTAGGCCAAATTGCATACTACCCTGGGGGAGGCTTTGAGACTAATACGTTGTTAAGCCTCCTTTAATAAACAGTACAAAAAAATGTTTTTCAATGCCAAAAAAAATCTTAGGAGGTTCCCCATTCGACTGCGGTGAAGTCAATTCTCGGGACTCGGGCTGTATGGGCGCTCTCCGCGAGCAGTCCAATATTATTCCCGCAGGGACGGCAGAGCAATTTGTACAACAAAACCTCGTTCCAACCATAAAATCGAGCGAGAGAAAGAAAAGAGACAGCGAGAGGAGAGAGAGAGAGGGTGAAAATCGCGCCGCCGTCCGAAAAGTAATCATTCCACACCTTCGCTCGCGGGGGTCAACAAAAACAAGTTTTGGGGGATTTGTTTTTCGCCTTTGAAAACACTTGCCGCGCGACGGGGCCGAGACCTCTAGCTCACGTTGCCAACACACACACATAACTGCCAGACCTCAACTGCCTTTTTTTCGCTGTATACATATACGGGCGTTTCGAAATTCGAACTTCGTCGAGTCCCCGTGGCGTCCACCTTCAGCTTCGTCAATTGGTCTGTCCCGCTGGCGGAAGAGCGAGGGGCGGAATCAAAAGCTGAACGCGATCCGCCTTAAAGAATTTCTATATTTCTAATGACTGACTACTCAGGTTAAGATCCTCTTCTAGAACGAAGAGCAGGCTACCTTGGAAAGGAAAGCAAAAACAAGATATATACGAGTTATAGTATAACCTTGCGCATCCTTATTTAAAGAAAGAAGTTCTTCGAATCCAAAAAAAGATAAAAGTTACCGAGGACTGAGCTATTATATAAACAGACGACTTGATTAAATTTTCCAGATTTTAAACATTGCTTGCGTAGATCCGAACAGCAACGGATGGAAGTGTAACTATGCTGCTGAAAAATTTGAGAAAAAAATACATCAGGCATAACTCTTCAAATGAACTTAATGCTTCTAGAAATTCACAAACGCCTAAAAAATATAATTATTTCTATTCATTATAATTTGCATATAAGCAAATAGTTTGTAAAACTTTTGTAAATTTGTGCTTTTCATGCTCTTGAGTATTCCACCATCCCATTTATTTTTGCCCAACTCACCATGAAAACTTGCGACTTGAAAAAAAAACAACTTATGCAACACCAGCTGAACCTTCTACCGGAAATAATCGCCTAATAAAAATTCCAAGTTGCTCATAGCCAATTGTAATAAAAAAATAGCCACCTCAGTGGACAAAGAGTATAGACTAATAATATCTGCAGACCCGGACAACACGGTTCTCACGTAACAATTGGAGGCATATAAACAAATTCCGTTATATTAGTAATGCAATCTTTTATTGTGCCTATTTTCCGTATTGTTCCGAGTGTATTTTTATATACTGTATATATAAATATATTCTATATAATCTAGACGAGGAAGTAGGCTACCACCAACAAGGTTCGTCGTTTATTGGAACGAGCCAATAAAAAAAATGTGCTCGCCATAATCGTATTTAGTCGGTCATGACTGTTTCGACAGAGCGCCTATATTAATACGCGTGCAATATTATATGAACCTCGCGATAACTAAGTCTTGTGAACTGTTTCTTTTCCCACCTCTCTTTTTATTGGTAGTTGGCATTTGTTTGTATACACAATTCCACTCCAACTTCGCGAGACTGTCGGCTGTCACCTGGGCAACTCGTGCGACTAGGTAAACCTAGAAATTTCGCAAGCCGTAATCTTGATGGAGTGGACGATCTGCAATAAGTCGCGTTGGTTGGACCAAAAAAGATAAAATTGTTGACGCGATCGGCCATCTGTCAAAAGCGAAACCAAAACCCTTTAAATAGTATTTATCTAGATTTACAACAATTTTTTTGGTATTTCTTTACGCCATTCGTATTATTTTGCTGTAGAAGTATGACGGCATCATAAAGAATTTACAAATAAATTACAAATAAATAAATTAATAAAATAACCAAGAAATAACAGTAGACGTTGAGGGCAAACTAAAGCAGGGACTGTAAGGCAGCTAGCTAAAACGAAAACACTACGCACCTCATTTTTTTTTTCCAATAAATCATTTTCAGGAATTGACAGACCGAATAAGTATACATTTTGTACAACAGAATTGTACCGATCTTCTACGAAAAAGCATACAAAAAATCAGCACGGGCAAACCCTGAATCCCCCTCGCAATAAACCGTCAATTATTATCTGGCCCTTAAATAAAAAAAAACTCCACCACCCCTAAATTATCCACTCAGCAGGATATCAGTGGATCAATGTCGAAAAACCGACCATTATCACGCTATATGGCCCTGGTCCGATTACCTTGTGAATCGATATGCGTTGGAATCGATCGATCATCCGGCTACAACGGGCGTCACAATAAGTATGCAGTGACTACTCATGTCGGGCAATTTAATACTTTGCCACGCTTTTAATTTCATCATGAAATTGCATAAACCATTGTGTTTTATTCCAGGATTTCTCCATTAAACAGGCTAAAGAGGGCACTAGGAAACAATAGGACACAGCGTTGTACTTATACAGTACACGCGAAATAAACTAGTTAATTATTTTATTAAATTTCAAAATGTTCTTATGCATGAATCATTTTGATTGATATTGGTATGTTTGAATCATTATGTGTACCTTGATTAGGCTTATCTTATAAAGGTTTTACTGGACATATTTTAAAATTCATATTGCACTGGAAATTACACTGTATGTCCAATACAAAACCGAATTTCTGTATATTGAGTCTTGTTTCGTATTCAAAAGGTCACCAAAGTCCCAGGCGCCACCTGCTGTCGCTGCCTACCTATCTGTGCGAAGACTCCAGGTATCGGGGGTGAGGCAGGGTCGATGAGAGGGGCGGACACATGCGTGCCCACGACACGTGCGCGCGGTGCACGCCGGGAAGAAAAAGTGAGTATAGAGGGCGCCGGGGTCGCGGCCGAGGCATGACCGGAAATCGGCTGTAGCTTATTGCTGGGGGTCCGTGGCGCCCCGCGCGGGGTCACCGCGTAAATCAATCGCGTGTTTTTGTTTCTCGGTGGCAGAGACCAACGATCGAAAACACGCAATACACAGCCAGAATATCGCAGTTCCACCCAGGGGCTTAGTCACCGGTTGTATTTGCACAAATCGATAGCAGTTACCAAGTTTCCTTTTGTACCCATGTCGAAATCATACCCAAATATGGGAGTGCTATTCGTTGTATATATATATTGAGTCTATAATAGGATACAAACTGTGGGCGTGATAAAATGCATGTCTGTACTCCGTAGCACTATGGCGTTGACATGAAAGAATTTCTAAAAAAGTTGGTATACATGAAAGACAAGTTCAAACATGTATGATTTCAAGATAAGACAACAATTTAGCTATTTTTGCTCTTGCAACACGAATGACATTGCGGCTGCCAAAAATTTTAGTGAATGAGGCACACGGTCTGAAACAGCGCTACTGCTGCCCTAAACGTACCTGACAATTATATAAATAATACTAACATTATTTTATGTCGCAAAGTGTCCACATTTATTTGGGGGAAAATATGCCAAACTAAACCTCGCATCAAAATATTGGATTGGGATACACGCGTATAGCCAACCGGGCCCAACCCGATCAATAAATAGGATTAGATTAAGTTCGTACCCGTGTGATTTGGGTGGTCCGCGAGCAAAAGGTTAAATCAAAACGATGGCGAAACCCCACCATTATTAATCAACAGGACACCTCATAAAAGTTCAAGTCTGATCCTGTGGGTTAACCTATTTTATGCAAAACTGGAATTCATTGTGTAGCTGGTACAGCGTGGGCGGTTTTTTTGTACGGCGTGCACGAATTGGGTGTTGGAACAGTTGGTGCATTGTTTCGTGATAAAGGCGAGGGGTGGTGTAGAGGGGGAATTGGGGGGAAAGTACACCGTTTTCAACCCAACTTTTACAACAATCGAAGTCTGTATACAAAATTAATGGTCGCTCTCCCCCTAGTCCCCCGTCCCTTAGCAAGGTCGATACATTTACGAGCTAATAATTGGTTTAGGCTATAATCAGTGCCGGTGGTACTTGATGAATTCAAAGCTGGACAAGCATTAAAATGTGAAGCTTATATTTTCCTGCGAGCAGAGGTGCGTTAATAATATCGACCAAAACAAGAGGGCAAAATGATTAAGAACATAAAATAGAAAGTTGCATTTTTGTTTCAAGTGAACGGAGTTTAACTTTTGAAACAGGACACAGCACCATTGCACTTTCAGTTGGTGTTTAATCGTAAACATTTAAGCTTCTGGAATCATCTTAATCGATCTTTTCAGGAGAGTTCAATCTTTTTTTGTTTGATTAGATTACATCAGCGTCTTAAAAAGTGGTACCTAAAGATGCTACAACATTATTGCGATATGCTGCCCGAATTAAATGGAAAATGAAAAGAAAAGGTCACATAATTAAAAAGATAAGTTTGAAAACATCAAACGTTATTACCGCTTAAAAAAAGTGTGGTTAACAGAGGTTACAAACTCCAGCTGGCTTGAGATGCGCAAGTGTTTGTCTATTTAAATGTCTCTCGGTTGAAGCACCTGTCATTGACAGGTGTTCTATTGATATGGTAAGCTATCATCCAAACCTGGCAGCTCATCTACTCACACGTGGGGTATTTTAAAAATGACTTATTTTTTTCTTCTTCTCATCACACTCCGTAGTTCATCTTACCTGCAACTGAACAGGAACGTAGTCAACATCGGGGTGATCGAAAGTGACAGCTCGTTTCATGCGCACAATTGTACAGTTTGGCGAAGACGTCGACATTTCGAATCGAAACCGGAGCTCTCTTAATAAATGCAACACGGACGTAAAACTCAAATGTTTTTGTCAGTCATCACACAAACACAATAAACTTAAAAACCAAAGGTTGCAACTCCATTGACCAAAAACTATTTGTTTGTTTGTTTGTATGGTCTTCGTATCACGACGCGTTTTTATGAATGAACGAAATTCGACTATCGCAAAAAAACAAAATATTGTAAACCAACAAAAATAACTAATAATCATGTCGCAGGTGTGTCACCATGACCTAAACGCGTGTACCGAATAAAAAAAACCGCGCCTGTGAAAGATGTTCAGCCTCAATTTCGGTATACGACTGTGGGTGCGATAACGCCGCAATCAGTCTACTGTGAACCCAAAGCCAGCCTGTTACAATGACGTCATCCATCGAATTACAAACTTGACACTCCGTTGTCATAAACGACGGGTAACTGTTAAAAATTTGCAATAAAGCAATTAGGTCGCCGTAGGATTCGAGTTTTCGAGTTCAGGTAACGACTAGCAGGTGTGACATGTTATCGCCGTGTAGTTTTCTTATGGATAAACAAAAGTATAATTAAAGAAGAGTCTATTGGTCATTATTTTTCAATTGCTCGTAAGCATTATGCGTCTGCATTAAGACATAATTTCATGCGCCGTAGGATTAGACTTTTCGACTGCAGGTAACGAATAACAGGTGTGACATGTTATCAACGCTGTGTAGTTTTTCTTATGGCTAAACAAACGTACAGTATAATTAGAGATTATCGGTTATACTTGTTGAAATATTCGTAAACATTAGGCGTCTGCATCAGACTTGCTTTTTGTCATATTGTTTTTGTTGAAAAAGCGTTGTACCAATTGGCAACTTGAAATTAAAAATAAAAATAAAAAACTATCTTCCATATGCATGCACATATATTGTTTAAATAGTTGTTTTGATTTCACAAATAATAAATTAAGGTTATATTATATTTATTACGAAATTCGCGTAACTGAATTATAAATTCATATTTTTTTTTTAAATGTTTAAGAACGTGCCTTGACCTGCAATTTGCTTAAGTTCCAAATAAGACTATTGACAATGGAACGCATTTTTGGAGTACAAAATTGTTCACGTTGCAGTAGCAATCTCGCAGAAACTAGGCAAGAGATAAAACTGGTGCATAATTTTAGTTCCATATAGAGTGGCTTAAGTGGTTGAGCATGAACGACTTTACGGAAGGTTGTGGGGGGGGGGGTATGCGTTTTGTCATCTTTCCATCTATAGGCACTGGCAGGCATTTTTTACAAATAAAAATCTCGAAGAGGTGAATGTAGGAGGTAGATTTGCGAACACGGACGAGAGAATTTCAAACGCATTCAGTCGTTAGCATGCCGTATAGAGCGGTTATCCGCAAATGTGGAATTTGCATTATCTGACAACGAAATCGCGCTTTATGCCCATCACAATTTTTCGTGAGCGCACGCCGAACTAAACCTGCGCGCAATTTCAAACTATTCTGGGAAGGAAATAAAATGTGGTCATCGCCGAAAGTACTTTTTTCTTGATGGATTAAAGCCTCGATGGGGCAACATCCCGGGATGTTATGAAATGTGTACAAAATTGCACCGTTTTTGTCTAGTGAGTGCAATTTTTTTTGCACTTAACTTTCAAATGGAATTCTAAACTGACCTCTCCTCGAATTAAAAAAAAAATAGGTTGATGACAGTTGTATAAGTTAACAGCCAAAAATGCATGACTGTAAGGCAAAATTAAAATCATAATTTTCCTAAACAGAAGACTAGAAAAATTAAATTAATATTTAATTTTTATTGCACAAAATAGCTAGCAATAAATATTTATTAAAAATTAAAGGTAAAATACCTTTGTCTTCAGAAAACTCTTCTCGAATAAGAAAAGAAAAAATAAAGTTCTCACAAACGAGCCCACAACAGGACCGATGTGGGCTCACATTTCAAAGTTAGCCCAGGGCGCACGTGGCCAGCGGGCAGAATCGCTAAGTCGGCAGCAAAATACGCCGCCCGGTCCACACACACACCACACGGAAGTGCTTCACGAAAAAACGAAGTCGGGAGCGCAGTTTAACTGGCTCAAAATGTGAAAAACGAAACGAAGAAGTAAAAAAAAAAATAAAAAAGATATCCACTAAGCCTCTCCGCATGAAAAATACCCGCGTTTCCGCGTAATGATCTCTCCGTATCGCGACGCGGCATCTTTTCACGATTGTGTAACGCACTGAGAGAAAAAGACGAGTAGAGAGAAAAACTGAAAAAGAAAAAAAATTATATCGCCCCCCACAACCCACCCACCCACCACTACCACCAGTTCTGCTGCTCGCGCGCGAAAGATCTATAAAAACAGTCGGACTTGGCCTGCGCAAATATATATAAAGTATTCATATGTATCGGGTTGTTCACGGTCCACTGGTAAGGTTAAGGACACGGTCGGTAACTGGTAAAAAAAAGTCGAAAAACCTATTGCCCGCAACTGATCATTTGGCGGAGGGCTTTTTTCCGGCTCGATCGTTAAATGTACCTGTATGCTCTTACAGCACTGCTGATGCTGATGCTGCTAGCTGCACATATATGCAAGAGTGTTTCGTGTGCGTTGGAACTTTTATGTGCCGACCGCTATTAAAGAAAGTTCGTGGACACTTAAAATAAGCCGGGCATTATATTTAAACTTTTGTTCCTGTCATGCGTGTGCGCGAGCGCGCGGGAAAAAGGTTTATGTTTCTGCGTTTGCCAAAAAAGAATAATGCGATTTTTGTTTTTGTCCTTTCGACTTTCATCACTGCAGCTAATATGCATGATTAGAGCAATACATTATTTGAAGTGGCCACCGCGCGCGATTGCGCAATACGTTTGACGAAAAGTGGTTGTTCGCTGGAGGGAGGGAGGGTGTGGGGAGATTTGAGATTGCGCAAAATTATCGGTACTATCCAAATATTTTGTGCAATGTTTTTGGGGGACGGTTAAGTCAACAACGAGCAAATTCCTCAACGTGAACACGGAAATCTAACAGTGAACGACATTTTTATTCTAAACACCATATGCAATTGAATTCATTTCGCCATGTTCCAATTATTCGTCCGATAAAAGTTGCATTTGCGTTGCATTTCAATTGGAACAATTTTCCTCATTATTTAGTCATTCCATTACAACACAAACTAACAACATATTTAATACAAATATCAAACAGGCGGGATGTCATTAAAATTCGAATGTACCAATTTTTTCCTTTAACTTACGAACACATCCTAGTATATTTGCACCCCTTAAACTAATAAGTATAACAAAAAAAATTTTTTTTAATGCTAGTAAAATGATTAACATATATTTACAGATTAGATTATTTCCAGTCAAATGTGGCATATAACTCCCAGGAGAGGGCAAGGCATTTTAACAAGCTCAATTACAAAAAATAAAATAAAAAATTAAATCTTGGGAATATATTTTGACATTTTACCAAACTCTCATTATAGATAAACGCTTGTCTAAAGACATATCGGTAATTTGGTCGGATGGCCCCAGTGTATCTGTGTGTGTGGCACGACCGGTGTAGGGGTGGCCGTGGCCCTGCATTGATTACATAGCGTGTCGTTTTGTGTCTGACCGCTTGATTGGAAAGCGAGATTGCCGGTCAAGTTGCGTTGGCTGTTAGATCGTAATCGACTTCGGGCCTAATTTATCATGCAAGTATGTTGTGGGAAAGACAATAAAGAAAGAAACAAATCAATAATTGAACTTGGCCGTTCAAGTTCAAATTGCTTTCTAGCATCTTTCAAAAAATTTAGGGAACCTACCAGCAGTATACCTTTAATGATTCAGTCAAGATATTGGACCAGTAAAATTAAATTCGCTATTTTAAATCATCCAGCCATTATTTTTATAAATCTAATGAGTAGCTCCTGTACTCCATACACGGTGCTTTATTATACCTATTAGAGACCAGGTTAGTAAAGGCGGTATTTCCCTTGGCGAATAATCGCGGCGAATGCAGCTGAAGCGCGCAAATTGCAGCAGCACGTGAATTGCAAAAAAATGCAAAATTGC